>JBAJNP010001007.1:11152-65943 GCA_036877545.1 Yasuhikotakia modesta | reverse complement strand
ATACACATATATTTGTGTTCTAATATATATATCTGTGTTCTGGCTTCTAATCTGTGTATTTGGGCATGTGCAGGAGTTGGCTAATGCCCTCCTCCCTGCTGCTGTGTCCCAGTACATGTTTCAGAACCAGGAAGCAGAGGCCTACCCAACTGCTGGCTATGAGGAACAGTGAAGCTCCAATACAACAGCCAGCACAGATCCCTCCTCAAAACAATAAGGTATTAATCTTATATTATATCAACTGACAATTACCTGAAGATCCTGAAAGCTGTAACTTTTGCCTCTTGCCCACCATCTCTGTTAAAAACATAAAACTGACGCAATGCCCTACCAACTGAGCAAGAGGAACACAAATTTCCCTGGAAATTGGACCTGACGTCTTCAATTATAAATCATTAGCTTTATCCGCTTACCATTGTGAATCAGGCTAATGTATTCAGACCGCCAAATACTGAAATGTACTCAATAACAACTGCAGCCAAATGTCCAAAAATGTCCAAATTAATGATCAAAATCATAGTATTGAAATCTACTTTCCTTTTTAGGTCATATATTCTGTTATTTCTCTTAGAGGGAGCCAGTTAAATGCATGCCAATTGGATTCATCAGAGACCATTGAAATTAATGTGGATGGTAGATGGGGAGGTGACATCAAGTGAACTTTAACTGACAAGTCATTTATGAAGATCTTTACTTGCATAATGGGCTTCTGAAAAAAGGTGCATTTTTACAACATCAGCTGGACATATTCAAGAGATTCATTCTGGATCGGTAAAGGAAAATTTACCGTACTGAACAGGAGGTGTTCCTGCAATGGTAAGAAAAACGAATGTAAAGCAGGTAAATCGTAAATGCAGGTGAATCATTTGCGACCCAAGTTTAAATGCACTTTAATCTGTGTGTTGGGAGTTTCTGCTTTGTGGGCTTGTGATTTCATTTTTCCCTTTATATTTAACTGTAAACATATGAAGATGTTTAGTTCATTTATTATAATGAAGCACAACCACTTGCATTTTAATATTAATTTAAACACATAAAAAAGTATTATGCATGTATTAATGTGAGAGGTCTAGGGGCAGAATATCAGACCAAGAGAAATGAAATCATGCACTACTTTTTGCACAATTTGGTGTCTTTATTTTATAACTACAATAACACATCAAGTATCTTTGTTTCTAATCTATAGCTAGCCTTGCTGAATTTACAGTTGTCTTTGATATACTTATAAAATAGTGTGTAATACTTGCTCTCATTTGATAAAAATTCATGCTGAAAGAGATACATATCTTTTAAACCCAGTCAATTTTAACAAAAGAAAATTATAGAACACTTACAGTATAAAAATGTGTTAATTGTTTCTACCAAACTTCATATATGTGTTGAGGGCAAATTAACAACATACAAAATACTTTCAAATGGACATAATGCACTTTCCTAGTACAGGGCAGCCATGTAGCAAACACAGTACCCTACATCTCTTACAAATGTTTTAAAGTGCAATATTGCTGCATTGATTTTTATATTTCCATAAAAACATTTTATTGCATTGATTTGTATGAATGGTGACTAAAGATGGTGGTAAAGATGAAATAAAAGAAATTGCACTAAGGGTGATAACTGTATTAGAAATACGTTTTATGTTAGTTTATATTCTTATTTTACTAGTCTCCACCATAAAGCAATAATAAAGTGGTTTATTTTGAGAAGGATGCTTTTTCCACACGTGATTACTGGCACTGTGAATGAATGTAGATGAACCCAAGATACAGGAATAAAGAAATAAAAAAATTGTGGATGTAGTGTGTTTCTCAGAAGTAGTCTGTGCATATTAAAAATGTTACAATATTATAGGTAATTCTTACAATTCAAGCAACCATTAATCGTACCTTGGACACAGTTACAAAGGAAACATTGTCAACACTTTGTTGTGCTTTATCAATATACAGTTTGGACCAAATTTTAAACTTAAAATTTTTAACTTAAAATTTGCTATGTTTAGGTTTTCTGGATAAGCCAAGAAACCTTTTAGACAAATTATTAGCTTTGGTTTAACGATCATATATAAGAACAACGCGGCGTGCCGCAAAGCAACACTAAGTGTCGTAAACAGGAAGTATCAACGATGTCCCGGATGTGTTTTTACAGTAGAGTGCCGTGTTTTGTTTTGCCGATTGCTCAAGCTGCACCATTCAATTCGACTAATATTGCGATCGTGTATAATTAGTGAAGTGATAAAACAGATATTGCAAACGCCTGAATTATCCGTCATAAAATGTCAGTTGTTCCTCCTAATCGATCATCTACCGGTTGGCCTCGTGGTGTAAATCAGTTCGGAAATAAGTACATTAGCCCGCCGGCTAAACCGCTCACCCTGGAGAGAACTATCAACTTGTGAGTAACAAGATTCACGGAAATTTTATGCGTATTTGAAATTAAATGCTTAACCAACGTTTGTTGACTCTACTGGTGCATTAAAGCTGTGTATCATTATAACATTGGAAAAGCACAGTGCGCGGTTTTCATGGCTCCTGTTTACATGGTAACAATATACCAAGTCAAATGTATCTCCCTCCCCCAACAACACATCATTTGTTAGACCATTTCCACACCTCTGAACCTTAATTTGCCAATATTTTTCATTATTTTTATTGGGTTTACTATTTATAGTTTGTAGTTATGTTGGTTTTCACACCTTACATCTCTCAGCGGACGAATAAAGTTTATATTTATTTAAGCCTATACGTTTTATAAGAACTAAAACTTCATATAAACTGTCGTCGTGGTATTTTTACAGATACCCACTAACGAATTACACGTTCGGTACTAAGGAGCCGCTGTATGAGAAGGACAGCTCGGTAGCTGCACGGTTTCAGCGGATGCGTGAGGAGTTTGAAAAGATCGGGATGCGGCGGACGGTGGAGGGAGTCCTGATCGTGCACGAGCACAGACTCCCTCACGTGCTGTTGCTGCAACTTGGAACGACCTTCTTCAAACTGTACGTCTTTATTTACAAACCGTGTTTTTAAACGTGCTTTTGCAAGTGGGTTTACAGCTTATAAATTGTTTTACAGTCCCGGTGGCGAGTTAAACCCTGGAGAAGATGAGGTGGAGGGATTAAAGAGACTCATGGCAGAGGTATTATGATGTCAACAAACGTAGTCATCATTAAATCACTTTATTAAAGACGTTGTGACATCTTGGGCTATCTCAGAATATATTCCATAATATATTCTAATGACATAATAGTACATAATAGTAACTAAACTCCACTTGTTACCAGATTTTGGGGCGTCAGGATGGGGTGAAACAGGACTGGGTCATTGATGACTGCATTGGAAACTGGTGGAGACCAAACTTTGAACCACCTCAGGTACACATCTGTCAGACACTGGCACTGTATTATATAGTTGGTTTTCTAGCTTCCTAAATTAATAAATTACAACGTTTCCATTATTTATTATTATTGGATTGGATTGAAGTAATAGTAAAGTGAAGCATGTCTGTTTTCCTTTCACAGTATCCCTACATTCCAGCACACATCACTAAGCCTAAGGAACATAAAAAGCTTTTCCTAGTACAACTGCAGGAGAAAGGTACAACACAATATTATTTACTTAAAGCACCTTTAAAATGCGATAGTTATGCTGTTTAAATATACTAAGTACATGAGTACACTGCTTAACTTAAGTGTTGTGTGTCCTTAGCATTGTTTGCTGTGCCGAAGAACTACAAGCTGGTGGCTGCCCCATTGTTTGAGCTTTATGACAATGCTCCTGGTTATGGCCCTATTATATCCAGTCTTCCACAGTTACTGAGCAGGTGAAATGTTACTTTATCATTGGATCTTGTGATTTAATACGATGTGGCATTATGAAAGTATGTTTTGTAATATGAAAATGAAATAGATTCACAGGGTCCTATAAATTTGACTTGCTTTTTTAAATTTTGAAAAACAAGTCCTATAAATTTTGACTTGTTTTTTTTGCAATGGTAAAYATTTTACAATACACTCCATGACAAGTTTGTTTCTCACCAAATTTGTACGTCTGGATATTTGATCATTTAAAATGTGTTCTACTTAAACAAGGAAAATTGTTCTGAAAATGAACCTCATTGCAAAACATTTGCTCTGTGATGTTTAAATAGGGTGTACTTCAGTTTCTCTACCACTGCAAATGTAGTCCTTATTTGCCAAATGAAATGTAAACGTATGAATGTTGTGTCTAATCTGCTCTTTCCCTACACAGATTTAACTTCATCTACAACTGAGTCTAGTTGTCATGACCATGGGCTGTCTCTGTGAGCACAGTCTGGTGGAAATGAGACGCCTGATGAATTGTGTTATCTGGAGGTTCAGTGTCCTAATTTCTAGCCTGTTCTCATTCATTGCCCTGAATCAAATGTGCACATTACTTTTGCATTGATACATGGCAAGTTGTTATTAAACATTTTCATCCAGTAACTACCTTTTATGTTTGACTAGTTAATTGAAAAAATGTTTCAGTGATTTTTTTTTAAACCTTGTATATTTGTTTTTTTAAATAAATTGTTATGTGGGAGTTTGTATGTTTCCTCTTATTATTTATTAAAAGCATATCAGTGTATGTCAGTAAGCCTGATGTTATGACGTGGCATCAAAACAATGGATCTTCTTACACATCTAATTAAGACACTGGAACTAAGTTTCACCCTGCAAGTTTTATAACTTAAGACGTCTTCAGCGACAACATTAGTAACAAATAAACGCATTATCGTGTAAAACACGTCTGCGCAATGGCTGCATTTGTTACGTCACAAGGTAGATACATTTTTAGGTGACATGTTTCAAAACAAAATCGCAACACCTACTTCTGCATCATCGGATCGTTGAGTCCGCCTGTGTTCATCGAGTCGCAGGAAGCGGGAACAGTCTTCGGCTGTTTTTGAGGTTGCCCATTTGCAGAACAGCTTTCGTTCTTTCTGTTTTCTGTTGAGCTAATGGTATAAAACACAAAGTCTGAACACTTGCAGGGTTTAATGTACTGTTTTGATTTATGCATTTGGTTGCACAATGTGGCTTCAGTATTCCAACAATTAACAGACATTTAGCTTTGCCACATTTCAAGCCTAGAATAGTACACAGGTAGGCAAAAGTACAATGTATTTGTGAACATGATTTTTATGTGGCCTAGGGAGAGGGAAATTTTAAACAATAACTTAAAACAGCATAAACTAATACCATATGTTGTTTAACCAAATGCCAATATGTTGTTTTGCATTTTTAAAACATACCATCTGTTCATGTCAGCAACACTGTCTTTGATTCCTCCATCATTGGACTTAACTAGCAGGATAGATGGGTGAGATTTTTCTAGCCGTTTAAAATGTTAATTCACAGCTGCCATACCTAATTTCCATAGCCACACAAAGTCATATGTTTTAATTTATTTTTTTATAACCCCCCCCAAAACCGTTGGCGTACAGAAAATTAGAAATGTTAAACCTTGGGCAATACATTAAAAAAAACACTGAAACTGAAAATGTAACCTTTGACTGGCCTCATATGTATGTGATATGAAGTTGCCTTCACTGCATTTTCTCATATTAAAAACTTGATTAATAGCAAGTTCGACTGGAATTTATTTTTTAATGAAAATATATTAAACATATATTTCCAGTTATGCAATTTACAGTAACATATATCAATATCATTCAAATCCTTGAACACAGATTTAAGAACAAAAAAACAGTACAACATATACCAGGTCACTGTTTGGCGTAAATGCTTTTTTTTTCAACTGAATAAGGATTTTGACTATATGCACAACAACATGTTGCAGTTCTTAAAAAGTTTAATAAGTTTCATTAAACTACTTTGTCTCACATATTCTTTTAGAATACAACCAACAGGGAGCTAGAGGACAATAAGAGGGCGTTTGAGGCAGCTTTGTAGTGGATATTCATTCCTATTAACTCTTTAAAAACAGATAAGTAAGTATAACTGCATGGCTGCTGGACCGATTGATGCACAGAGGAAGAATTTTAGACAAGCTGGTTTTAGGTTTATTTCTAATTTGTACACCGAATGCCTCAGTCTAACCATGACACTCTAAAGGAGAAAAAAACAACTTCCTGAAAACTCTGACCAGAAACTGTACAATAAATTGCCAGGATATAAATGAAATCAAGGACCCTGTTGCCACCACGCACCTGTCCAGCAGGTCACGGCACTATGAGCTTTATATTTGCCCATGACAAAATGTTGCTTCTCTTGAACATAATTATTAAACAATGACAAGAAATGTTTTCAAACAAGCTCAGAACACGCCAATGGAGAAATGGGAGGAACTGAAAGCATTAGTTCATTGAGGTTATAAACAAATTTCAACAATAAAAGTTTGATGTTTAAAAAATTACTTTTTTTTTTTTTTAATGCAATTGATTGATATGCTCTCCACATTCTTATCATTATTTAGGAGTTTGAGATTCTTTTGTTTAAGGTCTCCTGCCACAACTATAGTCTTAGTAGATAGGAATCTCTGTCATGTCTGCCTGTTAGCTCACTCCCAGCATGCTTTGCACTGACCCTGTTCCAGCCTTTTTGAAAAACAGCAACAGCAAGAGGACAAACATCAGCGCATGTTTGCTTCCAGCAGGCGCTATTCGTTAAAAAGCCCCCAATTCTGATCCTTGTTGAAAATGGTTGTACTTCTACATACACTTTAAAATTTTAAACACCTTTAGTCAACATTTCATAATAATAGTGATGACAATTATAACAATCAGAGCAATAATTACAGTATAGCTATGATAATGCATAAAGTCTTAAAACTACTTTTTAGATATTTTCCATCTTCTCATCCCGAGTTTAAAAAACACCACAAAAATCCACTATTTGTGTTTGCCCATTACAGTATCCCGAACATACAGCAACTTAAATATGTACAATGATTAATTTACAACATTTATCACTTTTGCTCACGGTCCAGGGTATGTTTGTCCAAAGAGTCTTAAAGAGGCTCTGTGCTTGAACCATCCCTGGTTCCGTTTTCCCCTGCATCCCTAAACTCACATGGCCAGTAGCTGATTGAGCACCATGCGGAACTGTTGGGTACAGCCTGCGAGTTCTCGCACCCTCTCCGTCATGTCTCTTGCAGCACCAGCTGAGGGATACTGCAGGGCTGCGGTTTTGGTGCTGACCACAATGTCTTTGAGCTTGTCGCAGAGCGTGTTGCTGTGCTGGGCCACCCTGGTGCGCACGTCGGGACACTTGGCTTGCCTGGAGAGCGTGTCTCCAATGAAAACAAGTTTGTGAGCACTGAGGATGACGAACTTGCTGTGGGCGACAAAGATCTTGGGGGGCTGGTTGTTGTTGACGGAGGAGAAGAAAGCGTCAATGGCGTTGGTGAGGGTGGTGATGTTGGCTTCGCACTGCTCCATGTAAAAGAGCAGCAGCTGTCGGTCACCCATACACAGCTTACTGCGCTGCATCTGTGGGTAGTGAGGGGGCGGAGTCCAGCCTGAAATGTCATTGTTGATTGGTTGAGAGACCTCCTGCTCTAGTCTTTCAAACTGCTTCAGCTGTTTAATAGATGAACAGAGCAACATGGTCAAAATGTTATACATGTATATATGGCATCTAAGAATTTAAAACAACTTTAAATACCTTTACAATTTACATAACAGTAAAATATACCTGTTGCTGTTCCAGCAGGGTTTTGTTTTGTTTGATGTTCCCTTTTTCCAACAGCTGTCTCTGGTTCTTTTCAAACTCCTCTTTACCCTGAAAGTGCAAATGCATGTTTAATAAATAAATATTTTACTATGTATTGATTAATGTTGTTGGGGCATAATTCTGCTAGCTGTACATGTACAGTATCTGTTCATTAGTTCGTATCATTTTTTGCAAAACACTTTGCATAAAGTCTCACACCCCCACTATACTGAATACTGTCAGGTTTCCAGTTAGGTCCATTAGGGGGCAGTATAATGTCACAGTAAAACCTATTCACGTTCAGCTATGGAAAAGATTAAGAAATACCTGTGTGACCGAACAGAATTTATCTTAGCTGAGCTGTTTTTAATGGAAGTTTTGACAGTACAACACGGTAGATGTGCAACAGCTGTTGTGAAAGTAAGATGTATGGGGGCTGTATGTAAAAGCAGGCCTGCACATGCAATCGGAGTGACTGATGGAAAAACCCAGTGCTCAACACAGTGGGGATTACAGACGGAGCCATAACACAGAGAGCACAGAGTCCATTGATCACACTGATGGCTGAGAAGATACACCTGTTTCCTGTTCACACTTTTCAAATTGGAACCAGATTAAACATACACACATGTAATACACACAGGGCGTGTTGCGAGCATGACAAATGCTTAACAAATGAACATTTTGCAATGATTTAGCAGTTGGTTTAATGCTGTGGGAATCAGGGGTGACCATGAGCAATAGATTAGTTAAGTAAAAATTCTGCACTCACTAATCGACTAGTAAAACACAACTTGAATAACTTTGCATTTTGTTTTTTTCCTTGTGCTCTCAGTGGGCATCAGTGAAATAAAAAATTCCATTGAATTACACTAAAATATCACTTAAAAGTGTTAATAAATATATTGGATGGTGCTGTGCACTTGTGATGTTGAAGTTAATGAGAGAAAAGAGTGTGCAAGCTACTGTTAATAAGATTTTGTATGGAACTGGCTTACAATTTTAAAGTGATATTTATTTAACATTTATGAATATAACAAAATTGACCTCTTAATTGTAATAGTTTTTATAATATTTCATATGTTTTTGTCAAAATTACATGAAAATCTACAAATGCCTCTTGTACCTGTAAATGCACATAGTCATAGTCCTCCATCCATCCCTCCTCTGTCGTCTCATACGGCCGGTCTGGAGTTCCTTCCTCAGCTGTGAACTTTGGAGGAGAGGGAAGTGGGCGGGACTGGATGTTGGCCCGTTCGGGTGTGCCTGACTGATAGGCTGAGATGTTATTGTTGTTGGTCAGCATGTCACCAGTGTGTGGTACAGGCGGCAAGGGCAGGTGCTGCTGTTTATTTGTCCGTTTGAAGAGCAAAGAGGCGTTGCCATGGAGAAATGACGCCAATTGTTTGGTGTCATCTGGCACGCCACGGGCACACATGATCAGCCGGTCTAAGTCGTCCCCACCGGTGCCTGCAGGAGGGGCCATCAGGGCCGCGGGGGACCAGCCCAGGGCATCCAGTGCCTGGTTGTACTTCACCAGACCTTGGAAAACCTCCTCCATCTTCTGCACCTGCTTGCTCAGCTTAGTCTGCAGTGTACGATCGGTGGCCTGGGTGGCATTGGCCACCCCACCTCTGGCGAATTCCAGCAGGTCCCGGACAGCCACCCTAATGCGGTCCACAGCCTGTCTGATGGCAGGGAGGTTGGACTCCATCTGAGTTGGGCTTCGCCAGTTCCCACTAATAAAAGACATAAGAAGGGACACAGAGCTCTCCACAGCCTGCTGTAGACGGGACAAACGCTCCATGGCCTGGTCCAGATCCAGGAGCAGAAGACGACCAGGCCCACAGGAGTCCCGAACCGGCACCATGTCCAGAGAAGATGTGGAATGGTTACTGCGAGTGCTGCCTGTGCTAGAGGCAGACAGCCGTTTGAAGCTAACAGTGAGCTCCTCGGTGGCCGCGGCATCACGCACCACCTGTGGAGGAACATCATACACATAATCATTTGATTCTTCTCCTGATGGCCGCTCACGGGGGAAGTCATACACATCTGCAGGATGGTGGTCCTGTGGGCCACCCTTCCGCAAACTGGCAGGGATGTCATAGATTTCCTGGCCTTCAGGCTGGCGTTTTCCTGTTAGCTGAGGAGGAGGAACATCATAAACATCTTCTGGGATTGGAGGCTCTGGACCACCATGGGTCTGGGACAGATAAGCCTGATTCTGATTCTCCAGGCTCTTCATCTTAGCAAAGTGAGGAGGAACATCATATGTTTCTTCTCTGATTGGACCATCTGGAACATCTTTGCTAACAGATGGAGGAATGTCATATACCTGCAAAAAGCCAATGAATTTAATAAAACAATGAGACAGCTTACAATACAAGGTTGCAAGAATGTTACTCTAACGTTTCTATTAGGTAACAACATTTTTTTGAAAGTTCTAGAAATGTTCAAAACATACATTTTGTTTAGATGCTGTATTAAACAAATAAACAACTCACAGCTTTTAAGCTGTTCAGAAATGATCTCTGCCTGTGAAACAATTCAGTTTGTGGGAAACCAGAGTCAAACTCCAGAGTGTGAACATAAGACAACAGTGTAACTGATTTGTGTCAATCTTGTATGGAGACTAAGATGGATTGTTACCGTTTGTTGGTAGAACAGCTGACTCTTGTCCACACTAGGTGGCGTGTCATAGATCTCCTGCCCATCTCTGCTGGGTGGGCCTTTCATAGCCATGGGGGGAGTGTCATACACCTGTGGCCAAGACAGAAACGGAACTGAATTGTCTGCTTTGCAAACCTGAATAAGGTCACAGAAATACACATTTAATACTTAAATATAGTGCAGTAAATTAAATAGAAAATACTGTATGTAACTATTAAGTATACTATCAAAAATAACCTTTTTAATAATAATAATAAACATTAATAGATAATTGTTAATAAACAAACAGATAATAGCTGTGGGCAGTTGAAAGAACTATGCAATCTGAATTAAAATGCTTGTTTAATGCAATTTACAGCTAAAGTGTAGACTCAATGCTTTGCATTGTTTTGCCTTTTCTCTCTGTGTCATTTATTATTAGAAAAGAAGAGCGAGAAAGAGACTATGCACTTTGACTTTAGTTTCAGAATGTGCTAGAAATGAAGTGTGACTTCCTGTCCCATTTCTCTGATAAACGTGTGACAACTGATATAAATAGCCATAAAAACCCGCAGCTAAACCAGTACAAGTGAGAAAATAACACACATGCACACGCTCACACGCTCTCACACACGCACACACACACACAGGCATGAGCTCATGAGCTAGAGAAATTACAGGATCACGACCCAAGACAGGAACAGCTGGAGAAGATCAGCAGGGCTGCAGAGATGCTGACCTCCACCTTAACCTTCCATTTCTTCTCTCTGCTACCTGTCCAACCGCTTCCTGTTTAAGCTGTGGTGCCCAATATGAGTGATCATAACAGGCTTTCTGTGGGAAGCCTTTAGTTGGCGTTAGCTTAGTTAGCTTTAGCCTTTTTGTGGGGTTGTTAAATGCTGATTTACATAATTTCTAACGACAATTTAATCCCTAAAGTATAGCTACAGAAGACTCTAGTCTATAGTGTGGTCTATAGTTTCAAAGCATGCTTTAAATTAATTTATTTAAATGTGTCACTTTCTGTTCCGCTCTCATAAACCTGGGGTCATTTACATAAATTCAACTACACATATCCAGCCCCTCCAAACATACACAAAGAGCCATAGCTTTGAAATTTAACAGCATGTGTGTGAGACATTAATGCATTACAAACTTACATGTTGGGCATATTTATCAGAATACTTGATATCAGACATGACAGTATTTTATTGAAAAATAAAATGTGACACTTTAAATATTATTGATCAAAGCCCTGCAAGTGCCCGAGTTCGGATTTGGCACATGCATACAGGAAATGACACACTGTAGCCATGACTGACTCACTCATGTTTTTAAGAATCGTTCACAAGTGAAACTGTCTTGTATAATTGTAAAGAGCTTCTGATAACATAAACGTCCACTGGCAGCAATAACTGTGTAATGTATAACAGAAATGTGCCTGTTTTCTCATACACACAGTCATCTGGTTGTTTTAATTAAAAATGTGATTATGCCTCTATTACCTCATTTAGGTGAGATAACTGTAATGGGTGTGTTAAGCAATTTCCAAAAAAGACTGTGTGTGGTCTTAAATCTTTCTGAACAATCAGTTTTAACCCAGGATTTCCAACCAGGAGGCTATGAAGTGGACACATTAAACTCTTGATTTAAACAACTCACAGTCTGACTGAAGAAGCACTAACAATCTTAATGTCTTTTAAAATGTGTAGATTTGTATAAGTCATGTTCCTCTCAGTCAGTCTACTGTTTTACACATCTATCAAAACTGCACACACACACTTTACACAAACACCCATTAGCATTTATAATGCTGCCCAAACAATGAGTCTCAATCTGTTGTGTATGCCCTCAGGAGAGCCCTCAGTCTGCTAGAAAAGCAGAAGAACCGTGAATACCAAAACTCTCATTGAACATCCACTAGGCAGTATGCCAACTCGGTTTGATTAAATGAGAGCATTTCTTTTGCAGGGAGGGCGATTTGTTCTGATGAATATTTAAAGTGATTTTGAGGTGACAACAAGTCTGTTATAAGAAAGCAGTGTGTTGCTTGTTTTTGAGAACAGAGAGTGTTTCATGTAGGGCTTTTGTGTTGTGCTGCTACATTCAATAAGTCCCATGTTGCTTTGGTTTTGCAGCACACAATATTGCGTATTAGTCACTATATGATTATTGCTGTGCCTCCGCTCATCTCTGGAGTTTTTGTCCATTACAGTTATTTACAACTGTTTCCAAATGTTATTTTTGTCATTTATGTACCCCCATCTGAAGACATTAAGTTCTCCTTTATTGGCACCAAAGACAAACACATCTATTTAAGAACGTGCTGAGATCTGTGCTGCAGGCTCCATGTGTGTATTGGAATTGCGAAGTCTGTGTATGCGTGGCCTTAGCTGTGAGCCAGGCTTTGTCTCTCTCTGCCTCAGGGGTGTGTATGTGTGTGTGTGTGTGTGTACTGCACTGAACACCAGATCTTGCTGACAGTACACTCTCTCTCACAATAGACACATATGTGTGCACATGTGTGCCTCACACACACACACACACACACACATGCTGACCTTTTTTGTGAAATGCCTCCAGACATTAAAATATCTACTTCCACTGCAAGTAATGCATAACCTCATCTAAAAATAGACATGAAATCACACAGCCTTGAAAAAAGAAAGATTTCTAATTCTCATTGTTACTATTAATAATAAGCTCAGCAGAGGATCTTTATGATAGAAGACCAAATATCTCTCTCATACACTGACACACACACATACGAGACACACTTATCCACAAATAACTACATATCAAACAATGGTTTGTGGTTTACACTTTCAGTTTCAGTTCATTTTTAGTTTGGGCAGTTCTCATGTAAAGGTTTTGTAAAGTTAACTCTTACCTGTTGGTTGTACTGGGTGCGGGTGGGCGGCACATCGTAGATGTCTTGGGTGGGAGGAAGGTGTCTAGGGACATCATACTCATCCTGTTCATTTTTCCCTGTATCGTATACATATACTTGGCCAACCCGTGTGGGAACAACCACCTGAGAGAAAGAAAGAGAGAAAAAGAGAGTAGGTAACATAATTGCATGGGTCGGTTTGAATTAATGACCCATTTTAGATTTGCTCTGGGATATGAGATGAGTTAACTCACAGAGATAATGGAGACTAAAGGCTCTTATTAAATGATCTAAGCTGCAACGATGGCGCCATCACAACAGGTTAACACTGCAGACGCTGCTACAACAAATCGGGGGTCCTGAAAGGTCACCATGGAAACAGGGGCTGTCCTTTTGTCTGCCTGTTTGTGTTTTGCGCTTGGGTCAACCTTGTGAGCATGGGAAATGAAAACAACCTCGAGACGA
Organism: Yasuhikotakia modesta; assembly: GCA_036877545.1. Lineage (NCBI taxonomy): Eukaryota > Metazoa > Chordata > Actinopteri > Cypriniformes > Botiidae > Yasuhikotakia > Yasuhikotakia modesta. Next base: position 52,246 of record JBAJNP010001007.1, on the reverse strand, counting down.
GCATTTAGGAATGTGGAATATCTGAACACCAGTGGCATCCTCAGCTTTGTATTTAGTATTAGTATTTAAGGGGTATAGCATTTAAAACCAGTGCATGTTTTTAGTATATTGGTTTTGCTGGATGTTATTCAACGTGCTTTGTAACTCACGTGGCACTCTTAAATCTGATTGGATGATCACACTTGTGGGAAATTAATATGTACTGGAGACAGGAAGTCACAGATCACAATTTTATTTATTTATAATTGGAAATAAACATACAGTTCCAAGATAAAAAAAATGATGACTGGGAAATATTAATTTTAGACTAATTATGACTATTTCTTGTTCAACAATCAAAAAAGCAAATTCATGACACTGACTATATGAACTACATGAACTATCATACAGTGACTATATGACATTAACTATATATACTATATGAACCCTTGTACAAAAGTTGAGATATTACACACAAGATGCTCTTAAGACTGAGAGATGTCTGAAATGTGCTCTATTCACATAGTTTTCATTATTTCCTGCATGACAGCAGTAACAGATGATTTCTGGCCTTCACTCATAACACTGGGCTAATAAGATTACTTAGGCTTTTATTCTCTTTCCCATTCTCTCTCTATCACTTCACACCAGTCAGTGTCTATAGGAACACAGTGTGCCAGCCTTCATACGGGTGTCGCTTGTCGCATACTAAACAACATCACGGACGCACACACAACCCTACTGACAAGGCTATAAGGTTTGTAAGGTTTCCCTAATGTGTCCATTAGGTAACAAAAACAATCTAGGAATATTAAAATGTCAAGTTTTTTTAAACATTCTATTAACGTTATTGCTTATTAAACAAATATTATGAAAATGTTTCCTGTTAGCTGGGAATACATAGAGAGAGTGCCAAAGAGGTGGAGAAAACATAGATTTAAATTCTGATTTACATTATGGCAGTTTTGTTATATCAAATTTAATTTGTGAATTTAAATAAAGTGTAAAATAACAGCATATAATTAGTGTGCTTTACTCAATCATTTATTAAAAATTAACAAATAAAAATACACCTAAATGGACAGCATTCCTATATTTTTGGGGTGAAATATGACTTGCACGTGTTATTGGGAATTTGAGAGATGTGCAGTTTACCTCAGGTCTAGAGATCTGCACTCAACAGAGTTCAGATTCAGTCCCTTCCAAAACAAATCAGCTTAAGTCTTCATTGTCAGAGGCCAAAGCCGTCTGATTATTCACACAGACTCCAATGGAGCTTTTCTTTGTAAGCGTTGATGCTCTGTTAGATTAAATCTAGTGCCTATGGTAACCAGGCACAAGAGACGACAAGGAAAACACAATAGAAAGAGCAAGCGTGTACATGTAAAAGGCTCTTAAAGGAACTGTGCTGTCTGCCCAACGTTTTGTAGCATTTGCCATGCATGAAAGCTGCTAAATAAAAAACAGGGAAAGAAATGAGTCGCTGGGCTAATGAAAATCGCAGAGGTCCTGTATTAATATTTACTCTCACACTCACACAGACTGCCACTTTAGATGTGACATCCCCTGCTAAACATCCAATTAAGCTGTTCGCATTAAAGAAAACTGGCAATCTGTCGCTGTTAATATTCATCTTTCTTTCTTACTTTCTTTCTCACCTTCTGGCTGAGTCACCCCCTTTTTTAAACAAATAGCTGTGCAAAGTCAATGCTAAATTATTCAAGGTTTATGCGCCTGTGTGGTAAAGTTGTGATATTGGGAAATTCCTGACACGTCAGAACCTCGGCTTGTGACCTTTCTCTCTAACACTGCTGTGGTAATGGCTGCATTTTCCACGCTGCTGTACACTCTTTCACACACATTAAGACCGCAGGTGTTTCATCTGACACATACACACAAACCACAACCTCTGTGACACACACACACTGCATTTTCAGTTAGCCACATACACTCTAATAAAGGTGAATCTTTTCGGTTTGAATTAATATTTGCATATTCTTACATAAACCCTGGGGCTCACTCTTTCAGTGTTACCACTGGTACTAATAGGCTAAAAAGCATTAGCACAAATTACAAATTGCTAAACTATTTAATTATGTATTCTCTATAGCCTGTGACTATATTTATACATAATTTTGCTTTTTTGTGGTTTTTATTTGCAAAGCTGCAAAAAAAACCTGAACTGAATTTAATTCCTTTAGAGATGCTCATTGCAATAACTGCTAACCAAAATAAAAACCTCTCTCTCTCTCTCTCTCTCTCTCACACACACACAAACTGCATTGCACAACAAACAAAGTAATAGTTATGATGTGTGACCTGATTGTACAGGTCACTGTACAATCAGGATATTGACATCAACACAGTCCACCCTCTACATTTTCTTTCTAAATGTGCTTTCAGACTTGTGCTTAGCCTTAAGTAATAGTCACTCTATTGCACTGAGAGTCTCAGAAGGACCGGTCGTAAACTAACATCAATCAATAGTGTAAATTATCAATGAGTGCTGCCCTGGGGAACAGGGATGGGCACATATGGTGGACTGCCATCCTCCAGCCCTCATCAATACAGCTGAAAGGCTTTGGTCATGGACCTTGGGTGTGTCCAAGCCTCCAGCTGTCACAACAATCTCTTAGGGCGGGGCTAAGTGCCTGTAATGATGATGTCACAAAGAGAAAAACAGTCCCTGGTGTTGATGGAAACAATGGGGAGCGGTGACCGGCTGACTGCATTGCCCCACTCCATGACAGCTGACCAAAAGTCACAATCACAGCAGCTACATGACCATTAGGTTCAGCCCTGAAGAGAGAGACAGATTGTCTCTCTCTTGAGAGAGACCCACGTACCCCCCGCTGAAGCGACGAGCTGTGACCTCCTTAACCCAGCTGACACAATGACACATGCCAGAACTCTAAAGAGCTCAGACTCTGCCGAAGACATTCTCTGCTTTCTGGAAATACTCTGGCATTTTACCATTTTACTTAATGGTAACGTTAGGGAAACATTCTTACAACCTAAAATTGCTAGCTGGGTTCCAGCCAGGCCTGGCTCCCTGCACCATCGCTCTTGCTAACGCTTGCCAACTACAGCTGAAGACCTGCTGCTGAGGATCCTTGGAGACCACAGAGAGTGCTGATGATATCATTGGCTGCTTTAAGTATGCATGCTTGAAATTAAGTATTTAATCATGACTTTAAAAAAATTAAATGGATTTCCTCAAATAATTCCTCTTTTTGAGTTGTCTCCTCAAAGTTCTTTGTCTGTTTCCAAGCTGGGCTTTACACATTTTTGGACTCTAGTTCTTAAAAACATCATGCTGAGATTTTCCACCAAAGCTCTTTAAAATTCCCTTGTTTTTTTCATCCTCCCTACTTTCCTTTCAGTCTTGCAAATATTGCAGCCAGGGGTCACAATGCATTACTCACAGCAACATTATTATTTTTACTTAACCTAAGGCAGAAATGCAAAGTAATGTTAAGTAAGTGATATGATAAATAACTCCATCCAGTCTCTCATTCCATACAGGTCACCCATTTCATGTTTCAGAAGAGCTTTTCAAACTTTCCTACACAACATTAACAGTGCCAAATTATCCCAAAAATGCTTCTAATTGAAGGTTATTTTAGTTTAGGAAAGTCAGACTTGGTAAAGTTGACCCTAAGGCTTGGCTTGTATTCAATGCAGTCTGTGCCATGAATACCTCAGTACAAAGACTGAAGCATAATGAGGCATAACTTTACACCCACCACACTCATACAAACTCTTTAAGTGGTCATGCATAAGAATTGCCCCTTTAACCCCCACCACTGCTCTCATGGTGGCCATCTGTGGGACAAGATTGAGTGTGGAAAGGGTGCAGGTCAGCGGTCTATATATGTGTGTGAATTTCAATCAATATTTAAATCAATATTTATAAATGTTTTTGAATTTGCTTGACGCTGTATTTTACATATTTCTACACGGGGGTACAGTGACATCTTCCAACATATGGGAACATGTGCTCTTCCCGCCAGGCATTGGGCTTGTATTTGTATACCCTCAGTGTGTTGACTTTTGCTGGTTTGTTGGTTTGAGTGACCTGTAATTTGACTATTTCAAACTAAACAGATGTACCAAACAAACTATAGCCAAACAATAACATTAATACAATGTCTAACGATAACATTAATACAATGTTCTGTTTCAAGAACATTTAAAAATAACATTAATAATGCTTTTGTTAGTTAATGTAAACATTAGGTAAACGTTCTTAGAACCTAAACCTGGTAGCTGGGTTACTGAAGGGTTTATTGGAGGGTGGGTCTGTGTCTGCAATAAAGTCTTAAAAACAGACTGCTGTCATGTTTGATTGCATGCCACATATGCCCAGCAGAAAGATGTCCGTCACTGAGATGAGGCATCCAGGCTACAGCTGTAGGTTGTGGGGAGCTCAGCTGGGCTGTTTGACTTGATGTGAAGCCAGTGGGGCTTCATCTGGACCATGAACACACACACACCATCCCACAGAGAACAGCCTCCCTTGGGCACATCTGCAGATGTGATGCATTCATCTGTGCCCAAATCCCTTTGGGTTGGGTTTGGAAGTCCACTTCTGAGTAAACATGGGTGATGTCTTTGAGTTTAAAGTTTCGAGTGGACTGTTTTTTTGTGGGCAGTTTATAAATGTCAGAGAAGCCTTAACTGCAGTGCTTTACCGCAGCGCTAATCAGCAGTACTGCTGAATCTACTGCGACAGGACAAAATGAATTATATTTTAGTTGTTAGCCTACAGCATACATTGATTGAGAATGAGATAATGAGATAAAAACAGCACAGAATAAATGCAAAGACGCAAAATGTGTTACAATAGCATTTAGCTTATTTAACCTGCGGTATGACCAATATGGGGGCATGAAATTAAGCAAAACAAAAATTCTGTACAATTCACCAGATTATACCAGTTCAAATTCAAACTTCAAGGGCATTTGCGGTGACCCAAATCAGAAGTCTTATCCCCAAAACAGTAGCTAAAGTGCCAAAAACCAGACTGAGGGAGTAAGGGTGGGGGGCGATGAGGATTTATAGCCCATCCTCATCCTCGGCTGTGGAATTAGTCAGTGGTTAATTAGCTCCACAATGGTAAGTTTGAGCTTTGCTGGGGGCCGGTACCATGTGGCATGTGCCATGTGTGAGGGTGTCTGTTGGGATGGCTGGTGGGGCAGAGGGGCTACTGGAGACAGACAGGCCCCTGGTACTAATCCACACAGACCCCAATAAAAGCCCCCCACAGCCCCTGACACATGCCTCACATTACTGTCATGACCAAGCTGGGTGTGATCTGTCCCACTTTGTACCTTTCACATTCTGTTTTAACTAAGTGATGTTTGCCTGGGCAAGCTTTGATTTAAAGGGATAGTTTACCCAAAAATTAAAGGTTGAGTATAATTTTACTCACCTTTGTGTCATGACATAAAACCTATCAAACAAATTTACATTGGCTGAACTGTCTCTTTAAATAATAAACTGTGGTTGTTGCTTGGAGAAAAATAGAGGGAAAAGGAACAGGACACGCATACATAATTTGAACCCATACCTCCTGAATAAGCACCACAGTCAATTACTGCAATGCATGCTAAACTCCTAAGCCCAACTAAGCTTAGACATCATCAATCATAACTATAAACAATTTTTCTCACACGCTGTGCACATTGATTTATATTCATTGATGTATTCATATTTCACTGAAGACCATCAAGCAAAACCTATGAAAACATTCCGTCCCCTTGTTTTATTTGCTTTTTTTAGACCTTTCCTGCCTTTGGTTGTTCTTTCTCTTGAAATTTCATTTTGTTTTCCTCTTTGCACAAACAATTTACCTGCATTGTGGCTGAATGACATTTATTCAAAACAGCTCAGATTATCTTGTTGTCTTTTTGTTTCTCCATTTGTATTCTCAGTTTCATCTCACTGCCCTTCCTCTCCTTTTCTCTTGTTTCCTTCTGATGCTAGTTGCAAGAGTGTGTGACTGAACCAGCACACACACACACACACACTTCCTCTCCCCCTGCTCACCTGGCAACACAACACTCAGACCTGTCCACAGCACCTATTAATAAGACTGAGATGAGTGCGTCTCCCTGGAGATCATGTCGTTCCTGTGGCTGGCGATCAAAGGTTAGTCAATGCCTGAGACCATTGTGCATTTGAGGACTTGAAAACGCTGAAAACAAATCATTTAGCCATGAAAGTGCATTTCAATTAAGTCCACACTACTATCACGAACAAACATCAGTCATGATAAATATTAGCAATTTTCACATGGCAGCATTTGGTGTTCAGAACGGTAACTAGCCGTAATTTCCTGTTCCCTCTTTAATCTTTGACCTTCGGGAAAAGGTGGTAAAACTTCACAGAGATGGTTTAACTGGTGACCACTGAGTTTAGCCTGTGGTGCTGCTTGAGTTTTTCACAAGCCAATTAAAACCTGACACTTGTGTTCCTTTAAACCAACTCACACGCACATGCATTTATGTAAGAATTGCATTAGGAACGTGACAACACTCGGTTCCAAAGCCTAATAAACTTCCTGTTGGGAGCCTGAAGGATAAACATGATAGGTGTGCTAAAATAACGATGCAAATTAACAATTTTTCCTGTTTTAAACCCAATTTATTTATTCTTATTAGAGTGTTTCCTACAGGGAGACACCTCAATAGCCTTTGAGACAGAACTATGGAGAGCAAAGGTTGCATGTTCTTCTCAGCGGAAGACATACGGCATGTGTGCAAAGATGCAGTAAATGAGTTTGCAGCTCCATTAGGCCCCACTGTTTTTTCCCTGTGATCTGTGTTTTTTCTGTCCTTTCAACTCTCTGTACTACAAAGTGAACCCTGTGGCCCCTGTGATATTCCGGCCCTTTGATGAAGGCCACTGGAGCACAAATAAAGACTTGCAGTGATCTGCTGTTTATGCTGAGGGCCCCGCACCGGCCCGTCTCCCCTCCTTCCCTCAATCTGCTGCTGGCTATGTGGGGACGTTAATGACAGGACACAGTCTACAGCTCTGCATGAGAACAGAAAACCTCTTCCAGCAGCTCCACCCGCCACAGCCTGGGGCGCGACATCTCCTCTAATTCCATCACAAAGCCCTGTTTTTCTCTCACGTTTTTCTCTGTTTCCTTCTGCTGTCAGTCTGCTGTCCCCTCGCTGTCAGAGCAGAAAATGAGAGCACAGCAGGTAATGGAAGAGATTGTGCCAGCAAGACTCGTCTTTGTCTTTCCTAAGAGACACACACGCGCACACACACACACTCTTTACTGTCTCAGTTGCACACTAGCAGTCAATTGACAGTGTGAAGTGTTCAAGGTTACAAATCGCAAAGACCCCCTCACTGGTTTTGACTGACCTCACAAAGATCTTTCAAGGATGGAAGGTGAACACCAACAGCGAAGTTCCCTCACAGACAGAAGGTGCTGAAACTTAGCTAGCTAGCAGGTAATGTTCTCAGAACATTGGCTACTGTTTTCTAAATGTCCTTATGCAGTTATCAAAAATGTTAGTACAACATTTTTTGACCTTACTATTATATGGCACTACAATGTCTGAAAAATTAGAAAAATTATGCCGTGTTTTGTTACCTGGAAATGTTGCAGAAATGTTCCTATGCTATTAGATGATATGTTATATTAGTTACATGTGGCCACAAATACGACAGGCTGATCAGTTAGGGTAAATACAGGTGGAGAGTATTAGTTAGGGTGAAAACAGTAGAAAACAGATAACCGTGAATAAAAAGTACCTAGAAACATAAAACCGAGCTGACAACAGTGATAGATAGCTATATAACTATATATTACACCTATAAAATTTGCTACAGCACAGATCATTTAAAATGCTGCACAGTGTCTTCTGTGAATCTATTTACAATCAGATCACTCACATAAGAATGCCTGTCAAACTACTGTAAAAGTTATTGTTAGTCTCTAGTCTCTATAACTAGTCACGAAAACCTCTGACATTTCATCTAAGCTTTAAAACTCAGACAATTATAAACAAAGCACATCGGCGGACCAGATGCGCTGTACTGCCGCCCAGTCATCACAATACTTCCTGTATCAGTACAGCTGTGAGGGAAACACGGCATCAGCGCTTGTTTTCTCCTTTAATATCCCTCTTCTTCCTCTCATCCACCAGAGCCATATCACAGGAAGTCAGCCAAGCACAGATATGCTGTATGTAATAGATGCCGTGTTGTATTCTGACCTCGTGCACATTGCTGTATACAGGAGAGGGCTGGTGGATACGTGCTGATTTAGAGTCAGCGTGTGCAGTCTGAGGGGACAGTAATGAGGCTTCAGTGAGACAGAGGGGCCCTGCAGCTGGCCATGCTTCACTGAGATGTGAAAGCTCACAGCGGTTGAGCCCAGAGATATGAACTTAACATCTCACTAAGGCACCTGAGGGGAACTCTGAGCATTTAAACAACCATTAAGAGCTCTGTATTCATTATTCAGGGTTGTACGGGGAGAAGTAACAGAGCAAGACACAGAGAGACAGATTGAGAAAGAGAGAGAGAGAGAGAGAAAGAGAGAGAGAGAGTATTGGCAGGGATGGCCAATTCACAAACAAATCTTGTTTCTTTGAATCTGTTATTTTTGTAACGATTCAGCTGAACCAATTCAACTGAATACGAAGTGTTTATAAATCACTCAGCTGTAGAGTTGAACTGTTTCAGAGTAAAACCATTAATCATGACATTTGACAATCTATGCAGCTTAATGGAATACAGAGAGATGCACAGCAGTGGTTCATAAAGCTATACAGCACCTGAGGCGATTAAGCTCATCCAATCAGAGTCCATTCCTCCGTTTTATAACAGAGAGAGAGAGACAGAGAGAGAGAGAGAGAGAGAGAGAGAGACAGAGAGACAGACAGAGGAATGAGGGGAGTTACTCTTGAATGTGAGGGGAGAGAGAAGCAGCAGATTACAGACTTGCTCACAGTCTGTGAGGGAAGTTCCCACTGGATACACACACATAACCAGCTGCTCCCCGCTTGATATCATAGGTCTGGGACAACACTAGTGACTGTTAGTTACTTTCTGTCCTGTGATTGGTCTAAACAATCTACACTACACATTGAAATAACTGCGAATAATGAGTGAAATAAGTTTACAATGCAGCAAAATAATAGAAAATACCAAACAAATAAAATTATACTTGGTCACTCTGGCTCACAAACAGCTAAATTTTAATATTAAACAAAACATAATCTTTACACTATACTAATGGCCTTATGAAACCTTCACAGACATTTTCTACTGCAAATAAACTGCAAGGCCTTCCAACTACGTCTGCAATTCACTGCATGATAACATTTCATAACATGCTGATAACAATTTGATAGCACATTTCAAATGGCTGTTTCACCAAACTGCAGCTGCTGTAATGGATGGGAAAGTGGAGAATGGATCCATAATCTTTCAGGTTTTCCTTTATTCTGTCACAATGTTCTCTCCACCCTTTTTTGACCAAGTGCTGCCTGTCTGGTCTTGCAGATAAGCCAAACTCCTCTCCCATCTGATCAGGTGAGCACCAGCCTTAACTAAGTCTCTGAAGATTACACATTTACTTTCAGAACAGGCAGTGTGGTAAACCTGCAGTAGAAACTCAGTCTACCGTTAGCAATCTCTCCCTCTCTGTTACCCAGTGCGACCTGCCTTAATAAATCCCTGGCTTTCTGTACAGCATACTGAAAGGCTATAGCAGCGGCCATTAAAGTGATAAGGCAAGACTCTTTTCAGCACCTGGAGGCACACCTACGCAGTTCCTTTCTTCTTTCAGTCTATTGTCTCAATAATAGAGCTTAACTTCGCACAATATCTTACCCACAAGCCCTCGGTGCGACCAGCTCACGTGGCCCTTAACTGGCCGAACAAGCTTAGGCTCAAATCTTGCTTCATCCTTCAGTTTTATTTACCCTAATGGTCAATGTGCAACTTAAGTTGATAGTATAAGCTTGCTTTGGTTAATGTGTAAGCAGAAGGCAGGTGAGTCACAAGTAGTCAGAAATCATATTCCTGCAAAAGCAGGGGACCGAGGAAAGGTCACATCCGGCCTTATTTCGCAAGTCAAATCTACGCAAATAGCTTTCAACCTGTTGATGACCCAGTTCTAGAATAGTGATCGTAGTTTCCTGCTAACAATTTTACGTTAGAAAAACGTTTCTTTTATGTTATAAAAATAACACAAATGTTACGATGAATGTTTGAGGTTTTTTATTTTAAATTATTCAATATTATTATTCTTTGCTTATAAAAAACATTATTCTAACATTTTTTAATTTTAAAATTAAAACATTCCACTTTCCAATAACCAATATTATACAACAATATTTTATATACAATGTTTAAAAAGCTCTATTAACATACTAGATAACGTTAAGAGAACATTAGTCAATGTTCTGAGAACATTTTCTGCTATTTTAGGTTATAAATCAGGTGTTTTTATTGATTTGAGTCACTGATTTAGAAAGCTCATGATGACTAACTTAAGCAGGACAAAGCAGAGAAGAATTCCTGCTTGTTTTCTAAAGCGCACGGCCTGTGTGGGTCGCGTGTTGACACGACCTGCCTGTGCATGTCTTTACTGTGACACTAATCTCACTTGTTCCTGCTGTGTTATCACAATCTCTCACTTCTAACCCTGACCTCATCCATCCAAACCACATAAACTCTCCAATGCTGACCCAATACAGTCCAGTTGGGTCTGTTCATTGGCTAAGCAGAAACACACCCGCCTCCCTGACCCTCAATTCACCTGGCTCCTCTTCAAAAAAGACCCTTTGATACCTGATAAGGGTTTATTGAGTTCCAGTGCATGGTTATGCAAGTAAAAATCCCATTCATTTTCTCCATAGAGAAACTGATTTTTAACAATAACCTATAAAACATTCTAGACTGAGCTACTCTGAGCTCTGAGGTTGTTAAACGACAGTTTGTTCCTCTGTAGAAGCCACAAGTGCTTTTAACTGTTGTTCAAGGCTAAGAACTCTCAAATGAAGAGTTTATTAAACAGCTATGGAGAAAATAAATGGAACAAAAAGCTGCCAGAACCAGGACACACACACACACACACTGCAGCCTGTGAAACAATAATAGCTTAGTCATGTGTTCAGTATTCAGAGAATTAGAGTATTTTTGCCCTGAAATACATTCCTTAGATGTCTTTATTAAGCAGAGCAAAGTGTGTGTGTGTGTGTGTGTTTCCATCTTCTCCTCTCTCTTATCTTATAATGGAAAACCGTGAGTGCTGGAAGAAATGTGGCCACAAGGACAAATGATCATAATAGAGTATATTAAGAAAAACATCAAAAATCTCCCTTACAAACCAAATTACAAATTAACCTTTTCAATGTAGGCATCGCAAACAGACCTTTAACCATAATGCAATTGAGCATTTACATCACAAACCACAAAACTCAACAACTAAAGTCAAAAAACAGTTCTTTGTTGTCTATTCTGAGCTCCTTTTGAAACATATCCAGCAACAGTGATCAAAGATCAGGAATTGCATAAGCATTCCAGAAACAGCCACGGAATATTCTGAAAGCTGGTGCCAGATTCCGATATCTTCGGCTTTAATCCCAGAAGAGCGTAAGAACTGCACCGATTCATGACGATTCTCTATCTTTTTCCTTTTACCGCAGTAAGTTCCTGGGTCACTGCCATCGGTATTGATCTTTCAAGAGCTGCGTTTACAGCAAAGATCCTCCAAATGACTCTCAAATCATAAGACTTTACAGCCATCCGGCATTTTGAAACACAGTTGAGAATTCCTTTCTCTGGCCAGGAAAAAAACAAATAATTCAATTCTAAGGCCTTCAAATAATTACATCTTTCTAAAGTACTTCACTGTGGATGCAACACTTCCAAGGTTATTATATCAAACTGAGAGGCATCCACACAAATGCTTAGATCATTTCTCAGCAGTAACTTCAGAACTTAGTCAGTGCCCGTATGTTCACACAGATGCCTTAGCAGAATGTATCATACAGCTGTACTGTAGTTCATTAATGTATCTTAACTGCAAACAACTCCCACAGACGTTTGACAACTAGAAAATACTCAAATAATTCCTGTACAGTCTGTTATCTATTATCTATTATCTTTCTATTATCTTTAAAACCTATAAAGAAAATTGAAAATGTCTATTTTATATTTGACTTGAAAATTGTTGTTATATTTATTCAAATGCTATATTTATGATTTATTTTTTTCAAAGAAACTCAAGATATACATTCATTTTAAATTCATTGGAATTTAACCAATGAATTTACCATGGATTCAGGACCATGGAAACTACGTGGTGAAAATGTTAAAACTGCTTTCAACTGTTTCTTATCTAATCATCAAGTAATAATTTATGATGTCATCATTTAAATAAGCTTTGATTATCCATGTATCTACATCACAATGGCCAGAGAGAGTATTGCTGAATCATGGCTGGATCTTTATGGCTGGTAAGTCAGAGCACATCTCTTAAGTGTAGATGTTTGAGAGTCAACACAACTGCAGCTGCATCTCTCCTGCCATCTTTACATTTTACTGCCTCGCCTCGCCTCTGCATCAGCACCAGCATATGGCAAAATGCCCTAAGACTGTCCTGCAAGTCACTCTCAGGGGAACAGCCCTGCCCACAGCATCAACTCTCCTCTTACCACTCAAGAAATAATGCTTACTCACCCTTCACTGCCCACGGTCGCATCTCCTATCAACCTCTGTATTATTTATGACCGACTTTCACCCTCTCTTCTCTCACACAACCTCCTCTGCTGTGAGAGCTCTCTTCTAACGCTGTATGATTTCTGTTTATCATTCATCCCCTTACCACGTTGTGTATGACCATAACAAGCAAATCTTTCCAAATTCAATGTGAAGCAGCATTTCCAGCCGTTTCTGCTTCCAAAATCGGATGTATTTCAGAGTTAAACAACATTTTCATTGAGTGAAAGAATCTGATTTTATCCATCAGGTTTGTTGTTTTGGAACAAAGTGCAACTCTGTGCAAAACTTTATAGTATGTAATTTATCTATAGTATGTATTTAGATATATTAGTAAGTCTATATTATGTATTTTCTTACCTTTCCTATAGGTTTGGGAGAGTCCCAGCTTCTCTCTAATGATGGGGGAATCTGGTAAATGTCTTGGGTCTGGTTCACAGAGGGTGGCACCTGGTACACATCTTGCCCAGGACCCGGACCCCCTAATGTGGGTGGCACCTGGTAGATCTCCTGGCCTGGAACATTAATAGAGGGTGGCACCTGGTAGACATCCTGTTGAGTGGGGGGGTAGTGAGCATGGCCTTGTTTTTGTGCCACAGCTGGGGCTTTGGGTTGGGGCTGTGGAGTTTGTGGGCCAGTGGGCACCTGGTAGAGGCTGGAAGGGGCGGGCAGGCCATGGTTGGGAGGGAGCATGTAGACGTTGTCAGGGATGGATGCGTTAGCAGAGCTGGAGGAGGGGAAGGCAGGCTGCATGGATGTGTACTGGGAAGCAGGGGTGGGCTTGTTGTAGGCAGCCTGAGACAGGGTGAGATGGCTCTGGGTTGGGCTGGGCTGGGCAGACGAGGCCTGCTGCAGCTGCTGCTTGTCGTACATGCCAACCAGGATTTTCAGGCGGTTGCCAGGGACGATTCCTTGACGACCATGCAGTGAACACAGCCACCATCCATCCAACCCCTGCGTGTCCCGCTCCAGTACGGTCATGATGTCCCCCTTCCGAAAGGACAACTCATCTGGAGACTCCGCCACATTGTCATACAGGGCCTTTGCCAACACATTCTACAGGAGAGGAGAAACAATAGATACAATTAATATTTCAATCACAGTTTATAAACGCATCACCGTGCCAGTCCTCTAATTTGATTGGCCAAGGAATTTCCTATAGTGCCATTTCATATTAGTTTGCCATCTTCGGTTTGCCAGCATTGAAAAGTATATATTTGTGTATGAATTGAAGCTGATAAAACACAATAAACTACACAACAGGCAATAAAATACTATAACAAAAATGACCAATATTCACTTCATTATAGTACTGTTGTATAAAAAACTATTTTCTTATGACTGTGGAGTAATGCTTCAATAGATTTTACATTGAAGACACATTTACACAGCATGGACTCCATCTGTCCACTCGTTTACAAAGACACCCACAAGTGCGTCTGGTCTTTAACACTTAAACAAATATTTGCAGTTCGGCCCCTAGACTAGTACCCCTTTTCCACCCCTTTTCTCTGGCACATGAATGCTAGAGCCTGGCACAGCACCAACTGACACGTGTACCGCCCTCTTAATAAAGCTACAGTGAGCCCTATCACTGCCCTCTAAACGATTTCACAGCATTTGATTGGCTAATTGTGAAGAGGTAAGTTATAGCTTTCCACATTCTGCAGTAGAAACTCTCTAGAAAAGCTGAGAGGGAGTGAGAGACAGAACAGTTTAGCTTTAATCAAAACAAAAATCTCTCCTCTATTCTGGCATTACCCTCCCCACTTTTTTACTGAGTGGTTGGCTATTCAGTGGTCATGCTTTGTGCAGGAGAACAGTAAAGAATGGTCAATTTCCCAACACAGAGCCCTCCATGTCACCCTTGTGCCCCTGTTTGTAGTTCTCCTACAGTAAATTCACTGCAGTTTGTGAGGGTTTGGAGCCCCAGCTAACAGGGAGTGAAAAGTCAGATGATTGATGCACCACAGCAACAGCCAGCAGGTGTTTGATTACTAACAGACCTCCTGTCAGGACACCCGCTGCCTTCAAGTAACTGAAATCATCGTATTTACGTGATGAGCAAACCACAATGTTGTGATTAGCAGTGGGAGATCTTTCTTTGAGTCCTGACCTGGTGTTAGTGCAAGAATACCATCTATTTCAATGTACAAAGCTCTAGGATGCAGTAATTGTAGCCTTACATACAAAGTAGTATGGATAGTAGGCAAATTGAGAATGCAGACACAGCCTGCAGCTACACTCCCAAATCCTCTGAGGCTAATTATGCACATCCACACTCAGTGTCCACAGCAGTGTGTGTGAACATGATCTCCATAGTTCTGCTGAGTGAGAGGCTTCTAATTCACTGTGTGTTTTAAAGGTCTGTGTGGAGAGTGGCAGTGCTCTGATGAATGATGTCTCTGTGCTCAGAGCTGGAGGAGAGAGGAGAGACTCACAGGGGGCATATCGGACAGATGAATGCCCCAACTGTGCTGCTCGGATGAGGGACAGTCCCCGTAGTGTCCCCTTAAAGCCAGAAGAGAGTTAGACTAGACACAATAGCACCCGAGAGGCTTTACTGCCTGCTAACAGCTGCCTGAGATGTCACCATCTAGTGCTGGCACATGCATTCAGACACAATCACACACAGACACTGATGGACTACCACACACACACACAAACCATATAAATATCTACACACACACACACACACACACACACACACCATATAAATACCTAGACACACAAACACACACACAGGAATGTGTGATCCAGCATGCATTAATGCATATAGGCATACATAACTCCACAGTCCCTACAATCTATTCACACACACAAAGCCAAATAATGAGATGCTCTCAGACAAGCTGAGAGAGCTCATTAACTCCACAGGCAGCTAATTTTTCCGTAGAGACAGTTAAAACCATTCTTTAGACGTCTTTGCTGTGGAATGACAAGCTAGACCCACCCCTGCTTCTAACTAACTTAAATGAAAACCCACTGACCAAGATAGACAATACTGGCCAGACAATAATGAATTTGTTAATTTGGTGACTGATGTCATTGTCGCAGACACCGTATTAGAAGACGCTCCTAAAACTTGCCGTTTTGTCTTTTCTTCTTTTGTCTTGTCTTACTTGCCCTGTCTCCTCATAAAAAGCAACAGAAAATTACAGCAGAAAATGAGCGTTGTACGCTGTGGGCTATTCTCCTCTTTATTCAGTGAATATTTTCAAGCCAAGAAAAAGACTCTGGGGGCCTGATGACATCACAAGCTGCTGAACTTTGCCTCCATTACAGAAAGTATGCCAGCATCTCTCTGTCTGTCTCTCACTCGCTCCCACATTTTTCCACAATTCTCTCTCTCTTTGTCGATCAAGACACAGAATGCATTTACGGAGTGATTCACAGAGCTTTTTATGCGAGGGCGAGCCGATTGCTCTGTGACATCCAATGTTTTCTAATTTGTTAGGAATGTACACACCAGAACGCAAGAAGGCGAATCGTGAGACAACAGCAGGAAAATAAATGAGTGAAATAACAGAGCTGGAGATATTTGGCTATTGATCAATGCATCTGTTATCGTCTCTCACAGCCCAGAATAAATTACACCTTTCATCTCCAACACTCATAAAATAACAAGGTAAAGCACAGCGCATTAAACAATGACAGATAATGAGTTGGTACCTCATGGGTGTTATTTGCGGTATATCTGCATTTACCAAGCGGTGTTGGGGAAGCAACCTTAAAACTACTTTGCAGCGTCTCATAATTAAACGCAGTTAAGCTACAGTCACGCAAATATGCTAAAAAAGTAGTTAGCTCTCTGTTTTAATGGAACACAACTGAATCATTAAATTGTTGTTGAGCCATTTAATTTACTTTAAACAGATGAACAAACCAAATTCTTAAAAATGATCATTAGCTGCTTCTCAGAACTGTTATTAATTTATTGTTTGGGGAAACTACAAAAAACAACAAAAAAGGCTTTTAATGGATGAGTGGTTAGGAGCTTAGCTTCATTTCACCATGGCAATCATCACCATGGAGACGTCCAGGTCCAAAAATGTGCCTGTATGTGAAGTGGACAGAGACTAATGCTAAACTTTTATTACCTCAGGAAGACAGAAAGAGACAGAATAGATGAAAGAGATTAAGAAAATGGGAAAGACAAGAGGGTCATCATCCAAATGTTCATCTATTAGCATGTGAAAGAGTCACAAGAGCAAGTGTGTTTTTCAGGTCACACATTAAAGGGACAGTTCACTCGAAAACACAAATTCTGTCAGTTATTCTGTCATTGTTCAACAGCATATAGGACCTACATTGTGCCACTAAAAATACACTATAAAAACAATTAGCAAAGAGTTTAGCAAAATATATATGAGCTGATGTTTTCGATACACTATTAAAAATAAAGATTCATAACCAGTTCTTCACAGTGATGCCACACCTAAAGAACCATTCAGCCTAAGGTTATTAGAAGAACCAAATCAACCAAACTATTTTATGGATATTACAAATTCTTTATGGAACAATGCAGCCAAAAATTCTTCTATGGTATTATGAAGCACCTCATTAATTCCAGCCTAAAAGTATGAGCTTGAAGTACCAAACTGGACAATATATAGGACAAATCCTTTAATGTCCCATGTAGGAGAGTCAGATATACAGGTTTGTAATGAAGCATAAATAATAAATAATAATTTTTAGAGTGAACCGTTTAAAAAGTGAATATATGGAGAGAGTAAGAAACATTTAGAATGAAACAGAAAGAATTCCATAGGATGGAGGGGAATGAAAGAAGGATGTGAAGCTGTGTGGAAAGGGAAGGAAGGGGCTGTGCTGTTCATTCACACAGAGCCACTGAACAGGAGGTAATGCGGCAGATGCTGGAGCGTGCTCTGTACAGACAGGTCAATGAGTGAGTGTGTGTGTGAGTTTGTATTGTTGTAGGTTGAGTGGATGGGGGTGGAGTCAAACAGCTTTTGTCTGGTTTCTCTACATGACCCCTTGGGACAAACGCTAGTAAAGTCAGCAAGGTGGGGGCAGGTTGTGTTTTATGCGCGTTATTCTGTGTGGGAACTAGTTTTAAGGACATGGGGCAGCATATATACACCTAGGTCCCTATTGTTAACAGAACACTGTCATTGTTCCACAGCTATAGTTTATCTCACAAGTTCACAGCGTCTCCATATACAATCTAATCTAATAGTTCTGTTTGCCTCACACCTCCTGAGTCCTGGGAACAAACGCTTCTTACCTCATCAAAACTTTTTATTGGTTCAAAAACAGATGGGCACCGCAGACAACACAAGCCAGTCTTTGTTTTGCCGTCCATGTTGCACACCTGAGTCCGACCAATTAAAAATGAAAGCAAGACATTTTCTCTTTTAAATTTTGTTTTACATTTACATTTACTCTAGAGCATGAGAAAATAACATTTTCTATATAAAATTTTAATGATTAACATTTTAACCACAAAAAAATTGAAATATACTGCTATAACATTTTTAATAATCTCTGACAGAACATTCTGAGAATGTTCCCTGCTAACTGGGTTACTGCTTTCTAAAGTAGCAGGTTACCTGGAGTAATTATAAGGCAGATGAGGTTTAGCGTGGTTAGCTGTTGTAGACACATTTTCAGACATGTACACAAGGAGCAGACACTGTATCAGACAGCAGCGATAGTCATCAGACTGAGGGAAGAGATGTGACTAAGACCGCCAGGCGCGTGTTTGCTGCTATCAGTCGTGTCAGTTGGTTGCCTGTGACACACGCTCACATGGATATAAACTCACACACACCGATTCAATTAGAAGATTCCCGCTGGTACTATAGAAGGATAGTTCACCAAAAATACCAATTCTGTCATCATTTACTCATCCTCACATTGTTTCAAATGCGTATGATATATTTTTCTCAGTGGAACATGAAAGATGTCATTTTCCATATAATGAAAACAGACCAGTGCCTGCCAAGCTTAAAATTCAGTATATTTTATGCACTTATAGTATGTTTTGCAGCATGAAACATCATCAAAAAAAAATTATTTTTGGATGAACTGGCCCTTAAAATCGCAATACACAGTATCTGTTTATCTTTAGATGTGATATAACTTACATGTAAATAAACCTTTAAATGTCTCCTTTAAGAGATGGAAGTGCACACAGCAAATGGGGCATAAACCTGCTGTATTTGTAGGAAAATAGCTGAAAATCTTGACAGAAAAGGAGGCAATAGCATAAAGTCAATGGCAGAGACAAACAGTGAGCCAATGGCCTGCTCTATTTTCATTATATAGGGTAAAGTTACTACAGACAAGACTAGACTTGAGCACTAACAACAGGACTGCAGAGAATAAGAGCAAAGGGTGGCAGACACATAATTAATTGTAAGCTTGTGTGGGTATGTGTCTACAAACCCAAGCAAAAAAGAGACAATAACAAATGATGAAGTCAGAGATACACTAGATATGATTCATTATATAAATCATGTTATTTTTGTTTTATTAGTAAAGAAAACTCTAAACTCTAAAAAAATTTTTATTCTAATTTAATTTGAGGCGTAGATGCGTAAGATGTAAGATGTAGAGGCGTAAGATGTAACTCTCTTCTTCAGTGATTACAATTATTGCTATTTTAAAACATTAAAGTCTAGCAGGCCCATGTGTGTGTGTTGTGTGTGTGTGTGTGTAAATAAGTGTATTCAACATTCTCAATGCAAGTCTAGGCCCATCATTTCATTCTGAAAACATTCCACAACCTACGACTGACTCAAATATTACCCCACATACCAAACCCTGAGCTTATCCTAAAACTCCCCGACTTCACAATCACATAATTCCTTATACCTTTCCTTGTTTAATTCCCTCAGTACAGCCAAGTACAGTCTACACTCAAACAAACTCCCAAAAACACACACACTCATAAAAACATGCGGAGGCCACTGCTGAATGGTGCAAATCTTACTGCAGGCACAGGCTGTGATTTGCAGCCAGACAAAAATCCCACAACTGCATCACAATTAGGTCAGCAAATCCCTTTCCAAACACGCAAGCCATCCTAGTAACAAAACTACACCCATACATGCCCTTAAACTCACTCATTCATCATCCATCTCATTGGTGTTGACTAGAAGAAAACAAAGACACCTCCGTTGTCCCTCCTTTCTGGCAGGGTGGGGTTGCAACACTCTCTTTAAAAAGCAGCTCTGATTCTTGTAGCTACAGGCTATGAGTAAGTATTGGTTTACTGCCAGGTTTTTACACACCAACACAATGCGGATGTGCAGTGTTTCTGTTGAGATTTACAGAGCTGGGGCAGGCAGACATCGCCTGAGCTATAAACAGTTTCTCTTTCACCCTAAGCGAAAGACCTTCATCACTACACAACTTGTCCAGAATCTTCCATGTGCCAAACAACCAATGCAGACAAAGATTTTCTTTTCCAGTGACTACAACCTCAAATCCCCAACCCAGCTAACAGGGAACAGGGAAGAGTTATCGCAATACATTCTTGCATTAAAGTTAGTAGAACTTTCTTTTCATATATACGGCCTAAAAATTCTTACAACCTAAAATTGTTAGCTGGAATATTTAACAACAGTGTCGAGGTCAGAAACTCAAGAAGGGCTGAGATACAAAGACAGGAAGAGGGATTCTCTGGAGAAATGTGTACAACAAAAACTCTCAATTTTGTTACAATTATGTTTAAAACAAGACAACATTTCCAACTGTGATACATTTCATCACAATTTGTATCATTCTACCCAAAGAATGTAAATGAAAATTTCAGACATTTATGTTAATACTTAAATGAAGCACGACCGGGAATATCATTAAGTTTAAGCTTCTTGGGCTTTAAAACGGCAACATCTGAGTCATAAAATGTTTCTCCAGGGAGAACCTCTGGCTGCTGTAGATGTACCACTCATCACAGCCTTCATGAGAACGGCTGTCATTTCTTTGACTTTTAATGACGACTTAATCTGTGTCTAGGAAACTGGCCTCAGGAGAGTTAAACCAGAGAGATTCACATGTAAATGGAAACCATAAACTAACATAACAACTGCTATAATAATATTTGGTTAGCAATTCAATAGTAGCCATGTCAGGATGTGTCAGTGTCAAATGAATACAGCCGCATGTCAAGCAAACACATATGATGTTAAAAAATCCATGCACAGTTAAAAAGCATGTGCGACTCCTCTAGAGATTAATGTGAAATTATCTCAACTCAAAAGTATGTTCAAAGGTCACTAGCTGACCCTTCTTTCTGATCCCACCCTAAACAAACTTCTACAAGTGTTTCCTCATAGCATTTGAACGTAGTTGGACTCATATGTAGGTCTATTTATATGTAGACTAATGCGTGGTGTTTTCCACACTGATAAGACAAAAGGCGTACACACTTATGTATTTAGCTTTATCTAATATGACGTACAGTGCAATCCCTGAAAAACAAACCTATGACCTTGCCATTAGTTACCAGTTGAACAACAAGAAACCTTTCACCTTTCCTTTCATAAGGAAATTAACCAAAACTGGTCTCAGATCAGCAATAGCGAACGTCTTCATTGACAACGTGAGGATTATTACGAGGCTAATAAGGATGAGAAGGAGCCCCTGTCCATCAGACCTCCCAGGAGAGAGTGGGGGGAAATTCCACCCTCCTGGACTCTAGGGGGTGAGTCAGGTCTGAGTCACAGGCAGTTCTGGTGATGGGGGTCTCAGGTTGCTTGCTTGTCCTTTGAAAAAAGTCTTTCGTCATCAGAGCCAGACCCTCACAGTAAACTCAATGTGAGTCAATATTCTTTATTAGTGAGTGATTCAGTCAGGTTGCCTAAAATCGAGAGTGAGCTCACTAAGTCAAGTAATGTGTACACAACAGCACACCCCTTTAAATATGACCACCTCAGAATGAAACAATACAGACAAATGTTTGTTTTCTGTCAC
This sequence comes from Yasuhikotakia modesta, assembly GCA_036877545.1. Lineage (NCBI taxonomy): Eukaryota > Metazoa > Chordata > Actinopteri > Cypriniformes > Botiidae > Yasuhikotakia > Yasuhikotakia modesta. The sequence continues at coordinate 30,565 of JBAJNP010001007.1, read as the reverse complement.
GGAGGGGACTTTCCATTGACCTGTATTACTTTTCTACAGGGCTGATTATATTTTACACCCCATATAACTAAACCTAACTTTGTTCCTTAAAACTGATTTCAAAATGCTTTGACGCTTTATAACTAGTTGATGCTTGACAAATTGAGATGAACGCAACTGACAAATTGAGATGAAAGCAAACAGCAAACATCTTGTAGCAAATTTGACAACAAGTTATTCTTGAAACAAACTTTCTACACACTCCAAACCTCTTACGTACTCCAGACAACAACACACAATGCTCAGTAACAATTGACAACAACCCTGCGTGTGTATTTCAAGACAGCTCTATTAGAGGCAGGGAATATCCCAGCCTCTGCAGGAGGTGAACCCCACATCCAGATTCCTCACAGACGGAAATAAAGCTCAGCCTGACTCTCACGTCCAAATACCAAAAGCCTGTGTCATCCCATCTCTTACAAGCTGAACCAGCGCCAACACTTTCAAACAATAGCACGGACTGGATGCTTCGGCCAAAACCCCCGGTCCAGTCACTCCTTTCTCTCTCATTCCACCTCTTGTTCCTTCGCTCCGCTTGCTGCTTTCCATAAAACCTTAATCTTTCAGCTTTTTCCTGACTCAGCAGACAAGCTCAGAGCGGCAGGGTCCCTTTCCTTTCATTCTCTCCCCGCTACGCCTGGTTTCTCACACTCACTCCTGAGCTTTCCAAACTCACTGCTCCTCAAGAAAAGGCCATTTTTAAAACCCTCGGATGGCGCAGTAATATTCTGTGTGAAGTGTTATTAAAGCCCTTGTGAAAAGTATTTTTCATAACTGCCTCATTTCTCAGCTCTTAGTTTACTGGCTCTGATCTGTTTCACACACACTTTATTAAAATGATAATATAACTAATACATGACACCAAAACCTAGTATGGTAAAAACCTAGTAAAACATAGTATGACTAAAAAAGCACATATTTAAAAGAATGTATATCTTCACAAATATACAATGTGTATCTTATGTTTGTTCTACTTCTGTCCACTAGGAAACCAACTTAACTTCCCTCTTTATCTACCCTATGAATATTATCCAACAACATTGAGAATAACACACTTTAGCGTCCACACAACAAGAACAGCAAACACACACGAGCGCACGCACTCACCAGATAATTCATTTTACGTCCCGCTGTGCGAGTCGCTGGGACTCCAGACAGCACTTAACTGCCTGAGATTTGACCCCCGACGAAAACTCCACTCGGACCGTCTGTCTGTGTAAAAACGTCTCTGTGTCTCTGTCGGGCAGACAGCTCCTAACACATACTCCAATTCAGTGATCTCAGAAGGGAAGAATGACTCTATCCCATATAGTTCTCTCTGTTTAACTCGCTCTCTCTCTCTCTCTGTCTGCCCTGTTCTCTTTCTCTTGGTCTCTCTACCTCCCTCTCTGGCAGAAGGAGGAGGGAAGAATGCACAGAAACCCGACACCCTCCTAGTTCCGTCTCAATCTTGACATTCCCTGCTCCTGATTGGCCGAGCGCTTTCTTTTTATGTTAATGAGCCTTGCTCTCCTCCTCCCCCTGGCTGTGAGGAATGTTTAGTGAGCCTTTCTGCAGACCTGAGAAGGACAGACACAATTTTTTTTCCATCCCTTGTACCACTCACACACACAGACAAACATCCCCCTCCACTACAGCTTTGTCTAGTCTCTTTCCTTATGCCTCAGAAATGTTTCTTTTTGCATTAAAGCACAGAGAAACCAAAACAAAGCAAAAAACAGCAAGTAAACCTCCACAACCTCAATATTAACTTTAGATGGTGAATTAATCTCAATTGACTTCTTTACTGTTCTGAATTTTTTTAACTCTGTGCTCTGTGAGTTATAAGAGAAATTTTTATTTAAAAAATTACTATACTATATAAAATATGTTAAACATAATTATTAACAATAAGAAGAATGCATGTAACTGCAGAAATAAATGCAAAATACTCAGTGTGACTGTAAGCTAATCTCTGCTGCCTTTTAAATTCATGAATTCAAAGTCAAATTTTCTAGCATGACATCATACACCAATTCTCCCGTGAGGGAGTGACCAGGTCAAAGGGTCAAATTGGGATCTACATTCAAATCAATGTGGTAAAAAGGCAAAGCAATGAGCCCTAATGGACTGTCTCCTACAATTTGCATATAATGCATGAAAACTAAGAAAAAAAGAGCAGGACCTATCAAAGTAACTCTGCATTCCTTACCAAGAGCTGGAATGTGAGGAGGTGACACATGCGACCCTCAAACTGCCACAACATCATTCTATGGGCTGGTGCTGAGGTCAGGGGAAAGGTCACTGAGGTAGCAGACAGCCAGACTCAAGCATTTCCTAGCGGCATTCCAAAGAATTTTGTCTTATTTTGAGACAATTCCAAGCCAGTTTTGTAATATGACTTTTGGCTTCGAGGTTAGATGCTTTATTGAAATTCAGATGGAGGTTTCCATTTCATTATATGGCAGTGAAACCAAGTCCTACTTTCCTAAATGGTTAAATTCACCTGAAGAGTCATAAATTTAACAGCACAAGAGATTCCTCATAATTGAAAGTGCTGTAGGAATTTAAAGCCCTTATAGTCACGCTGTGACTGTCTTTTCAGCCCAGAAGATGCTGTGTCTGGTCTCCATGACAATTGAGCGCCACTTCAACTCACGCTATGGGGTGGCTGTTATGTAGTTTTTAGTGGCTGAGATGAAATTCTCTCAGCTAATAGGGAATGTTCTCAGAATGCTGGCTTACAGTAATGTAAAAGTTCTCTTAAAGTTAGTCAAAAAGTCCTTTTAGACAACATCTAAAAAATCAACATTTTAAATTTAAAACATTAGGGAAACATTCTCACAACCTAAAATTATTAGCTGTGATCTTTCTTCATTTTCTGGGATTGTTTTTCTCTCATTTTGTTATTTATTCCACCAGCTAAGCTTGAGTGACATTCGAGCTGTCATTTAAATTAGCATGTGTGCGTGGATTTTGTCACCATAGAGATTAGGCTATCACATCAGACATCATTTCAATTAGCGCCCCACCCCCTCGCTCTTCAGCTAATAAACCCCCTCAGTCAGCACCCGCTAATCACAATCCTGTTATATATTGGAAAGCGACGGGGGATGGAAAAGGTTGCTGGTATAGAGGTGAGAGGTCCAAAATCCTGTCACGGAACGCTAGAGAGGTAAAAATGAGCCAATCTTTGCTGTTGGATACAGATCACTGCACCCTCTTACAGAAAGTCGAAATTAAAATGGTTCTGTGTTAAATATTCAATGGAATATGTATGCATGCTGCAAACTGATGTCTACTGTACTGCAGCCTCTGTTTGAGACTATTCATGGTTCTGTGAGTAGAACAGTGGCTTCGTTGTAGCACAACAGCCCAGCCCAGTTCGGGCAATCTGTCACACCTACACACAATATTGTTCAGCTGGCAATGTTTCGGTCCTGGAACCTCGGCCACTGGGCCATGCCCTCTATAACCCCCCCGCATGCCGCATGTGTCATGCGACATAACAAGAGCCAAAAAGCAAGGTTCTGGCAAGCTAAACCAGTCCGGACCATCCTAGAACAGATCAAGTATTCAGAACAGCAGATGTGGGTCAGAGAATGTGAATATGGAAATTCCATTTTCATCTAAGTTCTATTTTTTCCTTGCTTTTACTGTCTGAACGGTTCTCAGCAGTAAAACATCTCAGAATTTGTAGGCATCAGTTCTCAAAATTCCAGAAGAATCTGTTGGAGACTTCTTACGGAAAGGTGAACAAGACCTCTAAATGTCAGTAAGATTTGTTTAAAAGTATCTGATATGTAAAACTGATAACTGATTTATACCTGATGAATAAAATACAACTCTAAATCCACTAACATTAAAACACATCCACATTGTGGTCGTGAAATTTGAACTTGGCTGACTTGACCTTGTGTTCTTTTAAGTTCAACTTTATGGCTTGTTATTATGAGCGATCTCAGAATTCACTGTCCAAGTGAAATGAAACACTCAAAGCATTTCCTGTGTCTGAATGAGGGGCTGTGATAGCGGCTTCGTACTTTGTTGCCACATTATCAAGACCAACTAATGCAGCTCCTGAGAACAACCGAATCCTGCCCATGATGCACTTCTGCAATCTCTGCTTGGAGAAAAAACAATGCACATCCTTGTATTGAGACATCCTGCCCCCCCAGCCAGCAGCAATATTCATGCAGCTTTGAAGGACAAAAGAATAAAGAGTTCCTTTCTTTGTTGGGACTGTCAGACCCGCTGCGTTGTCTGTCACTAATGCCTTTTAACTTCTTAAATGTGGAATCCTCAGTCACACACACATACACACACACACAAACAAATACACACACACACACACAAATACACATACACACACCTTGCCTATAGGTACATGTAAACATGCCAACACAAAAGCAATGCTACACAAACCCTTCATACAGGACACCACATCAAACACAGTGACAGGCAGCTTTCCAAAAACCCCTCTGGAGTGTATGTGGTCCTTCCTTATCCCACAAATAGAAGATAATCATTCTGTATCTGTACAGGACAGGAAAAAACAAGATCTTCCCCTCACGAAATCACTGCCAGCTTTAATAGCAAGCCCTGTTTACATGCTTAACACACAGCAGGAGTAACGGGGTTGATCAGACCGCTGGCAAAATTTAATTTCCATAGATGATTATATTTGTTTATTTGCAGATTCGAGTTCTCATTATTATTTGTCTTCTTATCAGTCATGGTAATACGCTAAGATGATTAAAAACCACAAAGTGAATCAGACTTACTCGCTTTTAATCTAAAGTTCCAAGAATGAGATTTGTGGCGTGTTCAAAGCAGGCAAAACACACACACAGCAGCATCAACATCAGCCGGTTGTCTCAGTCTCACTGCAATAAAAAGATTAGCATTAATGTGGCAGGAAGTAAATGGCATTATGTAGCGCTGAGCATAATCAGGCAGTGCTGGGCATATTACTATTCCTCAGTATATATGTGCGTGTATTTCTCATAGTGAGACGGTCTCAATGTAGAAAGCCTTTCAATCAGCACCCCCCCAATACAGACGCACACACACACTCAATCACTCATACACACACACACACACAATCACACACACGCAAGGTGAGAAAGAAAAAAGTAATATTTGCAATCCTGGTTAATTAGTGCTGACCTGATTTTTTATTTCAATCTTTATTATGATTATGATGCTCTCAGGTTTCTAGATCCCATCATAAAAAGCTCTCTCTCTCTCTCTCTCTCACTCACTCACTCACTCACACACACACACANTCTCTCTCTCTCTCACTCACACATACACACACACACACACTTGTTTTCCTATCATAATGTACATTTTCCATTCCCAAGATTTCTAATTACTACATCTTCATTAAGACATAATTTATTCTGTTTATTAAGTTATTCTCTTTGTGAGAACCATTGGCTGGTCCCAAAATGTAAACAAAACCTCACATTTATTCAAATGAGGACTAATAAATTCCATTTCTTTTCTGTAAAGCTAATTATAATGACCCTTATATGTAATATTTTTAATAATAAAGTATATCCCAAAGGAAGGTTTTGTCATATTTACATAAATTGTGGAGATCTGTCCACAAACCATACAGCTAATAAAGCTAACACACATACACGCTGAATTCAAGCTGTGAGTCCAATGGGAACTTGGAATGGGAGCAGCTACACTGGAGTGAGCCACCATAGAAACACACTACAAAATGGGAGACGCACTCATACACAAAACCTGAGCCATCAAAGAACTCAAAACAATCTTACAAATCTCCTTTAGAACGGACACAAATCCAGCAAAAGCCGGTCTCCCCTTCCCCCCTCAGAAGAATGCAGGAATGTGGCACTAACCCTAGCAGAACGCCACTCTCTCCAACCATCCTTCCAGGAAAGGACCGTTTTCCCATTTTCCCATGGGCTAAGGTTTGTCCAAGTTGCCCATTCCGCTTGAACTCCACCTCATCTATAGAACTGAACTGAATGAGGGTCTCCGCAACAACGGCTCTAATTATGCAGTTTTATCGAAAGGATTTGGCTGGAGAATTGCAAAGTTACACTCTTTGTAGACATTAACTTTGTTATTACGTTCTCTTACAGATACCTTCGCCGTCTGAAAGGTTAATTATAAATTGCTGCAATTTCCCACTTTTGGGAATGTGCTTCAAACAATAATAAAACAGTATGTGAAAGTGACAGCTGTTTGAAGATATCTATGGGGAAAGTGAAGCACTTGATATCAGCTACATTTTCTGACACAGTGTTTTAATTCCTTTATTTCTAGTCTAGTGAATTTCACTACGTGTGTGTGTGTGTGTGTGTGGACCTCTGTGTCTCTACTGTACTGTTCTGATGAAATCAGTTCTCCAAATGATGTCTGAGTTACAATTATTACCTAGGGACACCTGCAATCACTGTAGTTGTTATTAAGGTGTGAGCGGTTATTGTTTGGATAAGTGTATCATTAATACAATGATAACATTATATGATTATGTATACTATATGACTGAATATACTATAGCAGCCATTGTGGACAGTCTGCATGCTATTGAAGAAAAATGGCCAAATGCAATGTGATATGATAATGCATTTTAAATTATTAACCAACATACAATGCTATTCCCAGAAAGAATGTGAAACATGTTACTTTTTGTTCATATAAACAAATCTGATCTGACAAAGCTGTGGTAGCTTCTGCTGTCTCATGTTCTCAGATCAGTTTGTCATGAGAGCATCACTGCTTGTTTATTGTCTTGTGTGCGTCTAAGCATGCAAATGCATTTATGCCCACACACATTTCCCAACTAACTTTCCAGCTATTTGTGCCAGTCTCTCTATATGCATTGACCTCAAATTATGACTACACATAACAATGCATAACTGCAATATCCACATTTATTTCCACAGATATTTTAACAATTTCGATATTTGTGCAGCCCTACTCTACTGGTTTTACTACTAGTACTGTACTAGTTGCAACTGGGATGCCAAATGAACTTATTTTACTGAAAATTTTACAAAAAGATCTATACTAAAAGTTTACAGGCAGCAAAGTGTTAAACTTAGCTTATACAAGGTATTCGTTTAAAAATCATGGATGTTCCTATTCTAACATGATTCAATTTCTTACAGAACATTACAACTTAGGAAACAGCAGCTAACGTCCTTTGTAAACTTAATCTAGTCCCATCTGCACAGCGCTCAACACTCAAACTCTGCCCTCAAGAAAAAGTAGAGCGAGAAGCAAAGTCTCATGTTCTGGGTCCCAGGTGTCTGAATAAGGTAATAACTGGTGGTCTTGGAGAAGTGTTGAGATAAGCCCACCACAGGCAGAAGTGACAGGCCATCAGTTACTGCCATCTAATGTAATCTCATTACCAGTCTCTCCACAGTCTGACTCCCACCTAATTCATCTGATTAGCCTTCACGCCACTATTTACTGTCAAATTCAGATTTGCAAGATATATTGAGGTGTACTGGTGTGATATAATGCATGTCAAAACCTATCACTCTTGTATGCCTATTTTTTATATTTACCCATTTGTAATAGCTTGTATTTCCTTGTAGCTTGTTTTGAATTCTCAGAGGACAAATTTGGCACCTTGGAAACACCAACGATGAAGTTAAACCACACAATAATAAAAATAGTTTTAAATGAAGGGGCAGGGGTCAGATTAAAGTTACAAGGCCTAAAACTTTTTTGAGTTTTTGAGCACAGAGTTTTGAATTCAATTTAATACTACCCAGTGTTCTTTAAAATACCAGATCTTACAGTCCAACCTAGCTCACCCTCCTGTCATCAGTCACAAAATCTATTACAGGACTATTTCAAAAGAAGTTCATAAATATTCATAGTGTTGCTAAAGTCTCCAAATACTGCATATAAGCATTACATCAGCCACTGGTCATTGAAAAACCTGTAACACCTAACTGCTGGTCATTTAACTGATGCTATTATCCAAAGCCTTTCACAGCATGCTTATTAAACATACAATACCACTGGAACGACCTGTGGGTAAATGTCTTAGTCAAGGACTCATGCTGGGCTTGAATCTTTTCACTAACAGCTTAAGAATAACATTTTATATTACAGTAAAAGTTCCACCAACTTTTACTTGACTAGCAGAATCCCTCAGTACATTGCGAGGGAATTTAAAAAAAAACTGAGAACGTTAGCCAATGTTCGGACAGCATTTCCTGTAAGCTGGGATCATTCTCACACTACACTGATTCTTATAGGGTTTAGTAGGGTCAAAAGAAATGATTAGCTCCACCGACCCACAGATAAACATCACATTAATTTGTGTGAGACTGAACAAAGAGGACTGGCACACCCATGCAGATTTCTCTTCATCCAATCATATAATCTAACACACCTCATTGAGCCCATATAAGGAGAGGGTAAACGGTCACAAAGTCAAACAGTTTTTTTGGTCCACCCTGATGTCTGGGTCTTGAGGGTTGTTGTATGGTCAGCGGGTTAGAGCAGTGCCAAGGTTGGGTGTTCTGACCCCTCCATCTAGTTGCCCCAAGGGGCACATCTATTACCCCAGCTGAAGTGTAGTGCAGCATGGGGTCACTGACCCCTGTTGCCCCCAGTGAAATACAACACCTTTTTATCAAGGGATCTGGAATGTAGCCGAGAAACTATGGGAGTAAAGGAGTAATTGCCTCATGCCAACCAAATGCGAGACATTTAACAACTAAGAAATTTTGCAAGAGAAAAACAGAATAGTTGGATTGCATGGAACTCTCTTGTTTACTGTTGATGACATTATGAGCAGTAGGGGTGAAAGGTCACATGGAGCTGGTTCACATCAGTGTGTTAATGGAGGTTTAGTGACAGTGTGTGAGATACATTCACTGTAAAGCAGCGTTTCCCAAATCGCTCCCTCAGTACAGTTCAGATAACAGATTACTGACACCTTCTAAACATATATCATAATGGTCATCCTACAGCTTGACTGAGAGTGCATGGCACTGAAACAAAGCCAAGGTCATTGGCACACAAAAACAGAATATGCCTGAATACAAAAATAAATCTAACATTAATTACAATTAGTGGCTTTTACAGTTAGTTTTAATCGACTGACAGTCCTAATGCTTAAATGCCCGTTTTATGGGTTTAGCGAAGCACAATTGAATCTTTCTAAATGCCCCTGGGGTGCAAAGAAATCACTGCTGTAAAGTGTGTGTGTGTGTGTGTGTGTGGAGGGGGGTATGTAAGAGTGTAGATATAATGGCCTGTAATGAGCAGATCAGCATCTTTGCTGCTCAGTGATGCTTTGCGTGCCATTAACGCGTTATGGGTCTCAGAGATCATCTCGGAGGTCCATCACCTCCCGCTCTAACGCTGCCTGGAGCTCTGGAAATAAATGCCTGACCAGCAGCTAATAACTCATTACAGCCCCACTGAGCTGGTGGTTAGATAAATGTAGAGGAAAACAAACATGTCATTCAGCCTGGTGCCAAAGCATGCACACACACACCCACACACACACACACACACAAACACACACACCAGTCTCCAATTTAATACAGTTATGCCTCCTTATGACCTTGAGAGGCGCCTAGGCTTCAGTTTAAAAATACAAGAGGCCAAATAGACACATTTCACAGTGTTTTCACACCCTGTTTAGACATGACATCATGCTGTGATGTGCACTGATCATGTAGACACAATTTTTAGGCATGCTGTTAACAAATGTGACATGCCCATACACTACACTCTCCGGCCAGCAGGGGGGGCCACTGCTGACCAAACATCAGTTCTTACCATCAGCTCTGGAGGAAGCAGGTGACTCTCCAGAAAACTTCCAGATTGTGTAGAGGAGGGGTTCAGCCTTCTAGATGCTATCTATTAAAAATTAGCAGGAGAGAGATTATAATATAATACTAAACTATACTGATCTGAGAGCACTGACATCAGAAGGACATCAGCCTGGTGAACGCCAATCCTTGCCACACACAGACTTGCAGACAAACACACACAGGCCATTCTTCATTTTCATGCAGCACAGTACCTGTTGTTTTCTATAAACTTTTTTATTTTTATATTATTTAATTCACACACACACACACACACACACACATTACAGTTTTATGGAGAATAAAGGTCTGTTTAAGGAGTGAAGGATGCTTTTTCTGATAGGCTTCTAATTTGGGTTTCATTTAGAGAGGGTGTTTCACACAGCTGGGGCTTCGATTAGAGGGGTAACGGGGCATAAACAGAAAGCAATGCAGAGAGAAAAAATTAAGAGGCATCAGTGGGTAAGACGAGAATAAAAGAAGAGGCAGAGAAAGTCCTCGGAAATGGGATCAGAAGATGTCACTGGTGTTTAAAAAGACAGAACTTTCATTTGATCTTAAATACCTTCTTGTTCTATTAACATTCGAGGTACCAAATAAAAGCAAACCAATGCACCAACAAACACTCTCATGCGGGACTCTGAGAGAACACTGCAAACTAAACAAATGAACACCAGCAAAACACAACCAACAGCTATTAGGTCCATTTTACAGTCAGTCGTGCAATCAGAAGTCACCTCTCTCTCTCTCTATCTCTCCTTCACTCCATGCAGTGTCATGCTGTTGCCGCCGTACCTACCTCAGCTGAAGCACCTTGAAGGCAGTCAAACATTTTACAGAACACCTACAAGTGGAGGGAGGAGATGAGATAGCCACTCTGCTGAACAACACATCACTCCTAATCTGACAATGCTGTACGTTTCATAGTGACACCCAACCAGATATTTTGTCAAAGGCTCAAGATATTCACATAGTGTCACATCTTTTAAAATTTATGGTACCACATCCAGCTAAGTTGTGAATATAGTTGTACTAAAAGGTAAAATTCACGTTATATTCATTTAGACATTTGGCAGACGCTTTTATCCAAAGCGACTTGCAGTGAATTCAAGGTACACATTTTTATCAGGACTTGCCTTCCCCTGGGATCAAACCCAAGACCTTTGCGGTGTTAACGCAATGCTCTACTAGTTGAGCTAACAGGAAGGCCGCAGTTCATAATATAACAGCACACCCGTAATCGCCATATTGCATTAATTGGTTATCTCATTATCTTGCTAAAAGATATTATCACACACATACATATTACTACATATTAAAATCCCTTTTAGTTCTGTTGTTCTGTGTAGCACCTTGGCCCTGGAAAAACACTGTTTCGGTTTCACTATGTACTTGCATATGGCTGAAATTACAATAACTGAAACAGATATGAACAAGGTGACCAGGTATTTTTGTGTCATAGCTATTGCTATAATAACCAATCAGCATCCAGGACCAGAATGATTAATATAATAATGGTATTACACACAGTTGTAAGGAATTATAGCTATAGCCAGACAATTCTATTAATATAAGTGTTTGTATTTGAAGCTAATTCTCTGAAACTTGGTTAATGTGTGTGTGGCATGCAATGGTGTAAATCTTGGAAGGCTTTTTAACTCAAATCATCCACTGCTGAGCAGTAATGAGGATGCTCTTGTAAAAATGAATTCATATGCAAATGTATTCAGCGTGCGGCCCTGTGCGCGTGCGAGGCTGCACTCTGAGGCTGAGGCTCATTCCTGACCTGTTGGATCCTGTTTACTGGCTCACTGGAGACAAGCTTCACTCAATCTAATAATTACTATGTGTTTCCACGGCTAAACACGGCACATTCCACATTCAAATGTGCTTTTCCCGCTCTGGTGTTGTGGTACTTTGAAAATACAGGTCTGTATGCACTTGGAAACTAAAGAAGCTTACAATGCTATACAGATACACATTTGATCAGTTTGCATGTTCAATGGGAATCGAACCCATTACCCTGGTGTTGCCAGCCGTATGCTCTACAGAAACATGCTATATATACACCCTATAGTGAAAAGTAGTCATAGTACTCAGAGTGTTTGCTGTGCTCTCTATGTTTTCATGCCTCCACTAGCTTCTCTACTCTGATTGGTGTTGCCATGGAAACAGGGCGATGGTCCAAACCGGCTTCTGCCCGCACAGGTAAAACACGCGACGTGGCTTTGATGAACCAACCGTTTGTTGACACAGCTGCTCTCTCTCTCTCTCACTTTCTGTTTAATACAAACCCAAAACAATGTAACTGCACACAGTTGACAGATAACATGTTCACATTTAATGCCGGTAAATGAACTCATTTCAGTATGATAGCATTAGCAGCTAGCTGTCAGGCTGAGTGAATGTCTCGCATGACGCCAGTCAGAACTGAAAGGTTGACAATATATGTGTCAGAAGTTTGGACACACTTGACTGGATATATTTAATTCTGGTTTCTCATGAATTTCTCATAAATCTCTTGTGACACGATGCAAATATACACGGTGCCTCTATATGAACGATTAACTTTTAGAACTTTTTCAACAACTTTTTAAATGGATAAATCAGACCCAAGTTTGTAAGGTTGTTCTGATAACATTAGTCTAACAGTCTTAAACTAAATGTTGTTCAGTCCAATATTCCCATTTGTGGTATTCTATAGCTTTAATGCCTACTAAAACTTTTTATATTATTATTCTTAAACGTATTTCTTTTAAATGAGAATATTTAGCTGATGTTTGTGCCTGTTTCCTTGTATATTTGATGCTTCAGATATCAAAAAAACATAAGAGGAACAGGTGCCATTATGATGTTATCTTGAGGGCTAACACCATAAAGACCAAGCTGATGGCCTCTACAGAGAGACTTTAATTCTGTTCTTATTGTATTCAGAACATCTCATATTTTTTCCCTCACATTGCCAGAGGCTAAAGCATGTCCAACATCAAATGCATACAGACGCACACAAACACCACCCTGACCCATCCTGTCCACTGATGATGTCACCAGCCAAGGGCCATGCTCACGCATCATCAGTGTGTGCCATGTTTCCTCCAGTGCAGAGAAAACCTGTCACCAGAGACCACAAAAGGAAGACGACAAGACCGTGGGAAGGATAAAGAGGAAAAGAGCAAGAGCTACAAGCTAGAAGAGATTGAGAGCTTGGCAGAGGCAGACAGATAATGGCTTCAGGACAAATTAGCCTGAGGTTTTATAAACTTTAAAAAGCACTGGAGACACTGTGTTCAACTTCTAATGGAAATAAGCTCACACAGGATTGTCTTTAAAAGAAGAGCATAAACAGACAGACCCACAGAATTTCTTTTTCTGCACTGAATGCCAGTTGGTGTTGGACTTGCCAGCTTCCAAACTGACAAACTGGTGTGACATCACAGGAACATAACATTGCGTCTACACAGATCTACATTGCATCTACACTAGCTAAGAATTACACAGAGTACCAAAGTCCAACACAGAAGAAAAACTAAGTATTAAAATACACTGTACATAAAGAATCACAATGTTATTAATATCATGACCTGGATCACAATACAATGTAATATCACCAGCTCCCTGCTAATTCCCTGATGAGCTAAATGAGGCTGAGTAAATGATGACATCATTTTTATTATTGGGTGCGCTATCCCTTTAAATTTAAATATCCCACATCCGTCTTCAAATGGAACACAGAAATTCTGTTACTGCACATTCCTCTACACACTCCCTCAATCTGACACTGACCTAAGGGTCAGAGCGTGTTTCCATGGCTACCAGCCCTAGGAGGAGAGCGGCAGGAAAGGGAGAAGAGATGGATTGAGTTTGTCCAGTTCGTCTGATAATAGACTCCAAGCTGTACGTTCCACATTCTCCTCCCTCCATCTATCAGCTCGGGTCACATGCAACACAAGCTGATCCTGCATTCGTCCTGACCTCTGACCCCGCTCATAACTCACACTAACGTTACAATAACATTCTTAAGAACGTTTATCTCTGCCACACACACACCTCTCCTTCCAAACCAGTTACTCTAGTGACTCATAGAAAAGCTTTTCATTTTCAGATGCTAATGTTTTAAAGTACTTTATCAGCTGCACTGAACTGATGGAAAAGACCCCAGAGAGGAGAACTGTTCCTCGTGGTGAAATAAATGGCTGTTCAAGCTGCCAAAACAGGCCAGTAAACATGCCTACTCAGCACTGCAGGCCAGCTCTCCTCTGATGGCACATTATACATTCCAGCCCATTTCAATTAACACCCAGAGGAGGAAAGGGGTACAGCAGGGTGAGTAGATGGAGAAGTTATTTCAACAATGTGACACTGTAGATCACTATTCTCACTCTGTTCTGTTATTTATACACACACACACCAATCCATGTTCTACATGATTGCCTTACCCAGTCTGATTTCCCACAAAAAAAGTCAGTTTGTCATTATTTGACTTCAACACGTAATGAAAACTACATAAAGTAAACCTCACTTTTATATTTTCACCAGAGGTGGCGACAGAGAGGCAAAAGCTACAGATTACATCTGGATTTATACTGTATGTTTATCTTATATTTTGAGTGTTCTTAGCCATTTCTCTGATTGTAAAACATTCTTTTAAGCTCTTTTACTCTCTTATTTATATTTCTGATACATTTTCCAGCCCTACTTAGAAGACATCAGAGTGGTTATGCTCCATACAGTTGATGCGATTACTGCTGGATTATAAAATCCTGATCTGTTATCAATAACACAGGGGTCAGAAATCTGTCTCCTCAGGTCTGACCGTGGCATTTTCTGTGAGCCTGTGGCTACAGGGCTGTTAGTTTCTCTGACTGGGTCTGGGGAATAGAGAAAAACAGTGCCATGGGCCAATTTGCCTGTGTGCTGCTATCAGGCTATGCACAAATGTACAAACCCACACAGATTGAGAGAGATAGAGTCTCAGGACATAGAAGCTGACAGCTTAGAGACTGCCCTGCTATTTGTTCTACTCACTCACTCAGGGACAAATTCTCCCAGCAGGCACAAGCAGCCCAAACAACAACACATTTGACTCAACACACACAAAAACACCCAACAAATACACCAATACACAGATGTTACCTTGCAGAATTAGAACATCACAGACACAAACACATTCTTAAACACACACACACATCAGCTGAAATGAACGTCACTTTGCATGCTGGGAAGGATGAAAAAACGAGGCGATGAGGAACAGTGCTCCCTCTGAGAGAAGACAAGCTTTTTATACACTCTCAGAAGTGGAGTAGGCTAATTAGCAAAGCAGGCCTACTTAAATCATGCTAATACCAGCTGTGCCACCTCACTCAGAGAGAAAGAGCGAGAATGTGAGAGATCTGTAGCCTCACCTTTCACATGCCCCTGCTGAGAATAATATAAAGTGTCTTTGATCAAGATCCGTATGGACACATATTCATATTCGTATTTAGTGTTGTGCTATTACTTTTTTAAGCAATTGCACGACTTTTACTTTAAATAGAGAAAACCATGAAAGACTTGGTGGTTGGGCTTTCTGACTCGCATAGCAAACAAATAGTAACATGCTAAAAGCTAGTCAGAACACCTGAGAATCCACAGAGCTCAAAACACAGAGAAACCACACCCACAACACCTTGCCATTTAGGAACTTTTGCAGGAACAAACTAAGTAACAAATGTGATTTTAATCTAGTTTGTCCTGTTTCAAATTAGCCTAACACTTCACATGGGCCACAAAGGCAGAGAGAGAGAGAGAGAGAGAGAGAGAAGTGGGTGGGTTATTCCTGAGGCTGAGTCCAGTGACAATTTGAAGGTCACCTCCAGTCAGCTTAAAGACAGCCCAACCCTACATTCATCACTTCAAATGGCTGTGGACGAGAGAAAGAGAGAGAGAGAGAGAGAGAGAGAGAGAAAGAGGGAGGAAAAGGGGCAAGAAGGAGGGGGGTTAGATGCGGGTTTTAAAGGATTAAAACCCTTCCCAAAAACCCAAACACACCCAGCAGTTCTTTTAACTTGTGCCTGGTATTACACCATATAAAGCTTGTGTTTTGTCCTTGTTTTAATCAGCACTTGGATGCAGAACAAATGGTCGGACACGGTTCCCATCACATGCTAGCTGCGGCTTACAGCAAACTCAAATCCTTTCCTCCACATGCCAAATGCTGTTCAGATGTAAAGCGTGTAACATGAAAAATCCCTAGTCACACAACTTACAAATCCGCTACTGAGCAAATCACAGACTGAGTCTCAAAGGACACAATTTGAATAGGAATCCATTCACCTATGAAAATACCCATAAAGTCTGGCCAATAATTGGCCAATCATTCCATGCTGATAGGTTAACTCCACCCCCTTTGAGTGATTACTAGCATTTATACACAACCAGCGATGGGTAGCTACTTTAAAACTATAGCTTGCCAATTTCCTAGCTAATCAATTTAAAAAAAAATGCTGCCAAAAAACACTCGGCTGGTTTTCATTCAATTTCATTCAGTGCAGAACCCGAAACTATTATGCCAAATAATTCCTATTGCTGCAATCTGTCCGTTTGTTTTTTTGTTGATCTGAACTTGAAGGAAAAAGTAAAATTTTATCCTTCAAACTGTGATAACTACAGAGCAAAGGTTGCAGATGGCAGCATTAATTCTGAGATTTCAAACAAACAATTGACCGGTAAATTTTGAGATAT
Source organism: Yasuhikotakia modesta (assembly GCA_036877545.1). Taxonomy (NCBI): domain Eukaryota; kingdom Metazoa; phylum Chordata; class Actinopteri; order Cypriniformes; family Botiidae; genus Yasuhikotakia; species Yasuhikotakia modesta. The sequence continues at coordinate 13,997 of JBAJNP010001007.1, read as the reverse complement.
GCAGTTTTTCTCATCCCATAACAAGCTGCTACAGAAATCACGTACAACAATCTTGTACCTGCTAGTGTCAACACAGCCAGACTTCACTGGAAGCTGTACTGTCAGGAATTTTCATGGCCGGATTTTGCTTTTCCAATGAGCCGAACATTTCCGTCAGTCTCACACATTCTCATTCATAATCACTGACCACCTGCCCTACTGAGAATTAAACCAGAATAGCACACAAACAGGGCCTGCATAACACAAGAGTAAAGATTAAGTCCTGGAATAAACAGGAAGACAACAATTTTCTGTCAGTCAGCTTGCTCTGACCTGTCAGGTGTCACTGTTCATTGCTTAGCACACTTATTATGTATCGCTCTTTAATACACAATATGTAGTCAGTGTTTGGCTGTTCGTTTTTTAGTGCTTGGCACTAAAAACAGCTAGTGTTGCAGAAATTAGACTTCAGCTTTAAGGTCCAAAACATATTTGCTTTATGGTGTTTTGGTAGTTAAACAGTAACACATTAAAATCCTTATTAGAAAGGAAAACATTAGTACCCTTTAGTAAATGTGTAGTTATAGACAATAAACAAGCTAATGTGTATGTTTTGCTCTTGTGTGAGTAACAAACCCTAGAGCAAACCACTCATCCAATAAAAACAACCTGATTTTGCTAGTGTGATGGACAGATGAGGACATTTGATTGGACAAGAGAAAAAAACGCAGGGAGTTGGGGGCTGACAGAGAGAGACTGGTATAACAACTAAACATATTTATAGTGACACTAAAAGTTTTTGACACTTGAAAATGACTGAATATTACTGCATTAGACAACAAAATATAACAATAAACGTATCTTTTCTTCAGCTAAAAGTGTACTCGATCTCTATCCAACATAAATACTATTTTGCACTTTGCTTATTCTGTCATATAATACCCAATAATAATATAATGCAAATACATCAATACATTTTAGGTGTCCACTATTCTCAGGGCCACATGATGACAACACATCCAGGTAAATTTCACTTCATAGATTTAAGTGTAAACGCTGTACTGACAGCAAAATGGCAGCTGAGACCCAGTAGCACCATTTCTTCTGAAATCCTCTCAGGGAGAAATGATATCTCGATGATCATGAAATCCAATCAAAGCTCTTCCACACTAGCTGCTATCTCTGTCTCATTGCTTTGGAGGATGGACAATCACGGAATAGATGGAAGACAGGAATGTCCAAACTACATCTTGCTGTATCAAACTGGCACTGTGAGGGTGTGTTAGATGTGTGGGTATGTGTTAACATGGGTTATTTTTTATTGGCTCTGAAAGGGAGCCTAAAAATTATGTCATGGCATGCAAGACATCCCAACTAACAATTTAAGGTTGTTAGAATGTTTTCCTAACATTTCCATTACATAACAAAAATGTAAAATTTTACTTTGCAATGCTTAAGAATGTTGAAAATAAACAGTTATTTTAGATTTAGTTGTATTAATGTTACTGTTTTGATATAGAAACGTTTTTTAAAAATATACTCTAATGTTACTAAAAAACATTTTTGATATCTTTAAAAGAATGTTAAACCAACCGTAAAACCAACTTTCTAAAAAAAACGTTCTCCGTTCTCTGGGTATGTGTTAATGTGAGCAATTTTATAATTTGGTTCCCAAAGGGAGAGTGGGCGGAGCATGAAAAACATGTCACGCACACAAAACAACTTTTCACTTAAATGACCTACATTTGTGTAATGGGTTTAGAGGGTTGAGTGAGGGCACACACACAAACACGCGCACAGAGTCCTTCATAAAGCGCATAATTTCTCCATCTGCAGAAACATCTTCCTCCTGAAGATTTACCATTAGGGAAACAGACTTCCTAATGCATTTCTACTGGGGGCAATTGTACAACATCCCTTCAGTCTAAACGTGATGCGTATTCAAGACTCAGGGATCTGAGAAGCAGGCCAAAGCACTCAGAAACTACTGTTCCTCCTGACTTTAAAAATAAAAATGTTTTCATGATTTACGAGTACAGAGCACTGAATCATTTAAGGCTAAGTGAATATGCATAAGTTTAAGCAAAAATATTGACACGACAAGTCGGATTATTTAAACAGGCTTTGCTTAGTGACCTAAATCCGACAATGCAGAGATTCAATGCAAGATTAGTTGAATGTGTTATGGTAAAGGAATATTCCAGATTAAATGCTAATTTAAATCTGCAGGAATCTGTATAAATGTTGATTTTTCCCTGACATGCAAGCAAACAAATAATGTATTTAAATAATGTGTTTACACTTACAATGGAAGTCTACAGGGCCAGTGTTCTACAGCATACAACAGCTTGTATATGTTTGCATGACCATGCAGGAAATGTGTCTTCCTGTGTTAATCAACAGCGTGTCACAGATGCTGTGTAAGCATTCCTGTAGCTCAACTGGTAGAGCAGTGTGTTAGCAGCGCAAAGGTTGTGGGTTCAATCCCAGGGAATGCAAGTACTAATTAAAATGTATACCTTGAATACACTGTAAGTCATTTTGGATAAAAGCGTCTGTCAAATGAATAAATGTAAATGTAAATAGACTTTATGTAAGCAAAAGTCATTTAATAACATGACAATTGCATTCTTATCAGGAGTTTACAGGCTTTGAATTAGGAACTGCATATTAGGTGGACTCTCTCTCTTTGTCTAGCTGTGTTCAGAGCATTACCTTCTTCTCTCTGTGTCCATTAGCGATCATGTGATTAGCATTCCAGCAAAATTCCCTTAACGAGCCCTTGTCTACTCCTGAGCACACAAATGTTCACAAAACACACATAAATTTGCCTGCATACGTGTATGTACACACACACTCACACACA
>JBAJNP010001007.1:0-11102 GCA_036877545.1 Yasuhikotakia modesta | reverse complement strand
CTGTCAAATGAATAAATGTAAATGTAAATAGACTTTATGTAAGCAAAAGTCATTTAATAACATGACAATTGCATTCTTATCAGGAGTTTACAGGCTTTGAATTTGGAACTGCATATTAGGTGGACTCTCTCTCTTTGTCTAGCTGTGTTCAGAGCATTACCTTCTTCTCTCTGTGTCCATTAGCGATCATGTGATTAGCATTCCAGCGAAATTCCCTTAACGAGCCCTTGTCTACTCCTGAGCACACAAATGTTCACAAAACACACATAAATTTGCCTGCATACGTGTATGTACACACACACTCACACACAGCCTTTCAACAGCCAGTCTGGACAAAGAAACGCTCCATTTCCTGACCCAGAACGCAGGGTTGAGTGAGCATGCCCACTGCAGGGCCCCTGGACCTTCACAGGACCTCTGAGATGTCGAGATAATATTGAGGAAACTCCCATCATCAGGTCTTGTTGCTTACACTTCTACAGCAGAAATCCTTGCTATTGGCAGCCCTCCCAACAACACTCTTCCAAACTTCCAATCTTGCACTCTGATCAGAACCAGGGTAAGTTAAAAAATAAAGTTATAAATAATGATGGAAGGCATTAGGAACACACATGGACCTCACCTAAGATCTGACAATCCGACATGTCCCAAAACCTCACTTCCTATTCCCTACACAGACAACTTTTTCAAATGTAGTGTAACCCTATTCTGCCACATATTCTTTGTGAAGACTGAAACTGCTTTTCGACAAGAGTGTTACTGCAGCTAACCAAAGTTCTTCTCTCTCACACATTAAATATGATGAAGTTTCACGTCCCCAAAGCTACTGGAGCGTTCATCATTTCTGAGGGTATCTCAGGGTAGCTCATCATACCAGAGTTTGTGTTTGTTCTGCACTGCTGTTTTCTGCTTTGTCCACAGATGAGCGATGACTGACCTCAGAGCAGTAATCCAGCAGAGAAAAATTTCCCTGTGGGCCCTGCCCCAGAAAATCGAACTTCTACACAACCGCCTGAGGTCTGTCTGATTCCCTGCTTGGGAATGCAAGAGCCACCATCAGAGCAGAGAACCAGGAGATGGGCTGATGTTCTGTGAGCCCACAGATAAGCTCAGGTGCAACACAAGGCTCATCTTTCATAAGATGAGAATAATGAGAATAACCACAATCAGTAATTATGCATTTTTGTGTTCTGTAGCTTAACTGGTACAGCATTCCGTTAGTAACGCAAAGGTTGTGGGTTTGATTTTTAGGGAACACACCTACTTATATAATGTGTAGCCTGAATACACTAAGTTGCTTAGGATAAAAGCATATGGCAAATGAAAATCTTTTTCAGCCCTACATCCATATACTAAAATATGGCTCTTCTAAAAAATCTTATTCCCAAGATATCTTCGTTCACTCACACTGGTGGGTTTCAAAGCTTCTTTGAGGGTCTCAACAGCACTGAGAGCCCATCAAGAGTGATGGCAGCTTTGCAGCACACAGACAGCGATTCTGTGTCTCCTGCTACATCCATCGCCAGTTAATATTTACAATCCATTTATTTTATCACACGGTCACACGACAGAATGTAAAATGACCAACTTATTTACAAGGAAGAGGAAACAAGCTAAAGACCAGAACAAAACCTGCAACCAGCTGATGTCACCACCAGCTCCATCAACAGTGTGTCAACAGCCAAAGGATGTGTGTGTGAGTCCTAGCACCTTCACTGACAAACACATCAGTCACATGTGAAGCACATTGTAACACAGCATCAATCTGCCATCAAACAGCCATTGGAACACAGCCATCCGTCGCCAAACACAGTTCAAAGGCCACGTTCAGCTGGTGCGACCAGCCGCCTCCCAAACACAGAAGAACTGTCCAATAGCACCTCAAAACGAGACTTCTTACAAGGACATCAGACGAAAGCTAAAAGTGCCACTCTACAGAATGTTGACCTTCAAGCTAGAAAAGTAATTGAAGTTTAGCTTCAAATGGCACTAGATAGAAAACTTTCAATCTGTCCATTCATCCTTTTAAACTATATGAAATGTTTATACTATGTATTTTCATACTGGTGCATATAAACGGAAAGTATTTAATGTTATTCCTTGTGTTTATGTAAAGAAACAGTGTAGAAAACATAATTAACTATATATTTATTGTCTTTAGGTTATTGCATTATTCTGTGCATTTACATTTAGAAAGCAATGTCAGAGCACATACATAAATAATTTGAGTCACATTAAATACTTTTTCACTTCCAATCTTCCTCTTTTTGCAAATCAGGTTAAGGTAACTAATGTTTAATCCATTGTATAATTACTTTATGTTTGGCACCTCTTTCCTCCATGAAAACATTCCTTTAACGTTCCTGCCACGTTCCTTCCACATAGAGGGCTGGAAACTGTATCTAATCAATCAGACAGAATTATTTCTATACTGTGATTATATTGATACAACATTCCTGTACAGTACATATACAGACACACGGCTGCTTTGTTCAGTGGGTTATAAAGCTTTATGACAGAACGGCAGTGTGAGCTAAACTCTGGAACGGGTGCTGGAGACATGTGGCCATCTATGGTAAACGATACCCAAAAACAAAAGCAGGCTGGCACACAACGACACAGTTTAACTATGAAAGCATACAGTATATACACTGAGCGCAGGTAACTGTGCTACTCGCCACACGCACGGAGTAAAAATATCTTTACTACCTTTCCTCAGGGGGTTTTAATGTAGTCTGTTTCTGTGAGACGAAGCCAACATTCAAACAGACCCTGTATTAAACCAGAGTCATTATAATAAAGTTTTATTGTAGTTTTAATGTTATGAATTAAACAATTTTGACTACTGTTAAAAATGTTGTTTTTAATATTGTAGGAACAATTAAAATGTCAAACGTTTTTTAAATAAACATTATTGCTTTGTTACAGAAACATTACTCAAATATTTTTATTCTGTACTTTTGAAACACTTCTCTAACAAATTAAAAATAGAATTTTTGTGACATGTATAAAAACGTTCTACTAACGTTACTGCAACTTTTTTTTTAAATAACTCAAGGTTCTGGTTGTCAATACCAAGGTTCTAAGAACGTTCCCTGCTAGCTCTTCTGAGAATGTTCCCTGTTCTTCTGAGTGAGGAAATGATTGAGTGTGGAGGTGCCCGTGTATATTAGCAGCAAAGTAGATGTTGACATGACACCAGTCCAGCCCAGACTTATTTTGGCTGCTGGGAGTTTCCAGTGCTGAGGCCCAGCGCTCCTGGACCCGGTCTGAAAAAGAAAGGAATGGGGGGAGAGAAAAACTGAAGGAGAGGAAAGGAAGCCCACATTCCAGTGTGGCGGTCCAGAAGTCTGCAAAACAGCTTGGAAACAAATTCAGGCAAAGAACCACCACATTACATTAACGTTGCAGGAATGTTTTATGGATACTACTCAGTAGCAATGATTTGTTTATAGGGAAATGTCAAGGTAATTATGCAAAGTAATAAACATTTGATGGCTAAAAGGTTTTTTATTTAAGAGGGCAAAGAGCATTCCAGTATATGTAATATTGGAAAATATTGCAAATCTTGGAACCCTAACAGGTGGTACAACCATCATATCAACAAATCTTTGTTCCAAAAAACAGCTTAAACCAGCCTAATCTTTATTTCTCAGCCTGCCTGGACTGGTGTGGTTAACTGGGAGAACAACCAACAAGCTGCACACCAGTAACCACATTGTTACTCAGCAAGGTTGTATATTATTCACCGATCTACCTCATACATACTGATCCCACAGCCTCCTGTCACCTATATTGCTGCGCAATACTGCTTCTTTTCTCCACGATCCCTCCATTCCATACTTTCTTTCTGTCTCGATTTCATTCTCTCTCTCTTAACTCCCTTCTCATCTCATTCTCCATCTTTTATTCTCCATTTCTATCTAATCCATCCTTTTCCTCTGTATCGCCCTCAACCCTTTCCACTCTTTTCTCATAAGCTGGAGAATGGGCTGCGAATGAGCGGTAAATTGCTTGCCCTCTTAGTTCAAACCTAATTCACAGGGCAGTTGAGCACATTACCCACCCAGTCAACAGGGCAAAGGGCACAGGGCACAATCAGAAGCTTTCTCCCAGATTCGCTAAGGCCACAGACTGGTCCATCTACCCATCAACAGTCTCACATGCTCACATTAATATTCTTCTATGCGTATTATCTCTAATGCAAACTGCGAGAACAACGCTATCAAATCACTCAATTTGGCCCCCAAGTTCCTGACCCTGCAGTTTCAATGTTCTCATGCTTCAATCATGCTACCAAGCGTAAAAGAGCCCAAATTAAAATAATTATTTCAATTTTTTTGGTCTAATCACCAAGCTGGTAGGAATCTTGTTTTACAACACATTTAAGTATAGAACCTAAAGGCAACATTATGCTAACACTGCTGAAACATTAAACAAAAGAATTATGCTAAATATCAATTATATGCAAAAAATAGCATTATACCCTGTATTATATGAATGATAACATAAATAAACTAATTGTACATAATTAAACAATCTTTTGGTCATCGTATACCACATTACAACAGATTAGAAGTCATTTTTAGCGTATTGATCCTTACGATAACTGCTTAGTAAATGAGATAAAATACAGCATGGGCCGCTAAATTTGTACTGTGGTTTGCTATCAAGCAAGAAAAGGAAGCAAACAGTCTAGACCTTTTGGTTGAACTGACAGCAGACCGACCCCCAGCCTAGAACTAGAGGTCTTCAGTCATATAGCTAAATGCCAACACCAAGAAAACACAAGTAGGGGGTCCAGGTGGTAATTCCTTTGTCATGAACAACAAGATTTTCACAGATCATGAATTAGCCAGACAGGTTACCTCATTCGTTGCCAAGACTAGCAATGATCCATGAGCCACATGGATGAACAAGGGGCCTCCACCTGCTATGTCAATTAAAGACTGTGATAAATGCTGCCTCTACCTGAAACCCATCATTTCCTGCTTCAGTGGGTAGCAAGACCCACCGTCCACCTGTAGTGATGTCTGCTTTAACCAACAGAGCACAACCACACCTGAGAAACCTGAGTTTAGTGCAACACAACAATATCAGCTTAGACCATAATTTAAAACCAATGAGACCTTCGTAACCTACATCTCTGTAACAACCAAGTATGCAGGTATGAGTTATTAAAGAGACCCAAAATTAAATTAACCCAAAAATGACGTTTTTCCATCCTTTACTCAATCTAATGTCATTCATAGCTGTATGTGGAAAAAGAAGATTTTTGAATCAATATCTTGGTTTGGTTACCAATGTATTTTATCTAGTGATGTCATGAGGATGAGTACATCATGGAAGAAGTTACATTTTGGGGTGAACTATCCCTTTAAGAACATGTAAGGGGAACTACCAGGAAGTATTATTTATTTAATATGAATGTCCAGAAGGTATAGCTATATAAAACCCAGCTGTGGGACATTCATGTTTACTGATGAGTTTGCAGTGGCTGGAGACCATGCTGAGAACTGTGAGTGGGCTACAGGAAGTACATATTCCTGCAGCACATAAACAGTCTAATAGCTGCACCCTCCTGAGACACACACATACACAACCTTGTTAAAGATACAGATCAGCGTATAGAAACAGCATGTGTGTATACATCATTATCCAAAATGGAGCCCTGTGCATTATCATAAACATGTATCAGTCCTACAAGTGGGAGGAGCCAGTGAATGATATGAAAATAGATTATGTATTGTGTTTTTATGTGTGTGTGTATTTGAACTATGAACTTCACTGAAACAACCAGGTTATGGGACTGCCATTAGGATGCCAGTATTTAGGATGCCTTTTATAACTAACAGTGTCACAAAAGTGGCTTTAGCAGTTGCCACTGGATGCTAGAACTGGCATTAAAAAGCCAGCTAGCAGGACTAACTAAAGGTCGCCCCTCTAGCGGAAAAATTGAGTTAGTGCCACAACGTCACCGATGCAGCTTCAATCCAGTGTGCTGCACTGATGACGGAGAGGAACAATGGTCTGCTGAAAGGTCACCTTATAGCAGCTGCGTGAAATGCAGCCGCCCACTACAAAACAATCTCTGTTTATGGCTCGCTCGCTCTTATTTCCCATCATCCCGTCTCCCTCACCTTTCAGTTTTCCACTCTCTCTCCCTAAATCCCCAATCACACTCCAACTTCCCATCATCGGAAAGGTCAACTGAAGTAGCAGGAACACATCTGCAATGACTTCCAATGAGATACTTCCTTGAGGAAGACCAAACTACAATGTTCACGTGTGGTTGAAAGGTGGTAATGGAGGGCAGGCAAAATCACAAAGGGCACTGTAAGCCCCACCCCCAATCTATTCCAGGCCAGAGTAAAATAAATTACATTAATTATGCATTGCTGTTTATAAGGGGGAGCCGATTAGCATAACATCAAGCTGCGTGTATTTGCACACACTGTACATTTATATGCATGCCACTGATGACCGATGACTATGGACTCTGCCAGAGGTTGGAATTTAGTTCTAACGGTTAGAAGTTGATTAATCTGTCTGATCCATCAATTCCAAAATGGAGTTCTGCAATTTCAAAGCATACATTATGGAGATTGTTGCTTTAATTTGGGGAATGCGTTTCTGTGGCTTAACTGGTACAGCACTGTGTTAGCAGCACACAATTTGTGGGTTTGATTCCCAGAGCACACCTACTGATCAAATGTACAGCTTGAATGCACTCCAAGTTGCTTTAAATAAATGCATCAACTAAATGTTTAAATGTAAATGATGAATATAACACACAGAGCAGACATAACCTTCACATGGATTAGCCAGACTTCAACCAAAGATTACAGCCTCTTCATGTTGCTGCAGTGCGGCTTATGCACATCAAATAAGAGGCGTGTCATACGCGCACTCACACACACGTCAATGTCAAACACCCACTCAAGCATTCTCATTAGCATTGAGAGTTCTCATGTACAAATACAATATTATATTTCATGTGTGCGCTCATACATTCACAAACACTCTGATTACGGTGCTTCACTCTAACACATCATTAACAGACAAGGAGGTTCATTAAAACACAGGCGGCTACTGATGATGTCATGCTTATGCACTGTGAAGGGGTTCAAGAGGACAAAACAGGCAAACAGCTCACTAATTCATCTCAACAGATCATCACACACGGTTTTCTCAGCCTGCAACCTGCAGCATTTTTAGCAATCTCCCCATATTCCGTTGACCTCTGACTCCATCTCTGTATTTCTTCCAGACTGCTTACATCACTTCCTTTTCGCTCCATCACAAAATACCAATTTCTCTCCATTAACTTTTACCTTCTGTGGTCCTTGTGTCTTTTGCTTTTTTGTGTGCTTCACTCATTGTATCATTCTCATTGACATTTCTCCATCCAACCTTCACGGTTTTCTAATCCTACTTTTTCACTCCTCTAATTCTAGTCTGAATTCTCTTCGTTCCATATTTATTTTAGCTGGACTGGTCTGAGCTAAACTATGCTAAATTTTACAAGACTGGGCTGAGTCTGGACTAAACTGTGCTTTGCTGACTTGGTCTGGACTATGGTGGGATGGACCAGATTTAGCTGAGCTGGAGTACACTAGGTTTATCTTAGATTATCCAGACTAGAAAGGCATTAGACACGACAGACTGAACTGTACTGGATTTAGTAAAGGGCTAGACTGGACTGAGATTAAGTCAAGTTCACTTATTGGTAAGTACAGCTGCCTTCTTCCACCCCATCCAGCACATACAGACTAATCTCCAAGGATCCTGTTGATTGATGGAAAGCCATTAACACCACCACGTCACTTATCAGACAGCAGATTTACCACAACGGCGACAGGACGATTTGGCACAAGCAGTAGCAGTAACACAGACACACCCTTACAGATGCACTAGACAATTCTACACTCTCTTTATCTGTGGTTTAGTCTCACAGCTGCATTAGAATGAAGACCCACATCAGGTTCCAGCAGCCATTGGGCTGCAAAACACATACAAACAAAACACAGTTTCTCTCTTTGTCTCCAAACACAATCACTCAATGCTCATTTTTTACACATCCACATAATCTCCATCCAGACACCCCTCCCCCTTCTAATGCTGATGGAGAAGATTTACAGTGCAATGAAACACAAGAGCAGGTTAGACAGAGTTCAAATCATCATATGGCGAAAAAGCCCTTTGTTTCATTAGCAACTCAGCACAGCCACGTAGACACACACTTGAGTTAAACAGCAGCGTAAACAGAACCCTATTAAGGGGACACACTTGAGCCCTACTTAGCCACCTAGCACAAAAAACAAAATGCTACAGTTTAAAGGCACAACACAGGGGTCAAGTGGGGGTGTTCTGACTTGTGTGTTTTGAGTGGATGTGTTTACCGTGATAACTCAGGTCCCATCAGGACTGGGTGGGTGGGGATGGGGGGGTTGCCCTCCATAATGCAGACAACAGTAGGGTGAGTAAATCAACACTACCTTTAGAAATCAGACAGGGTCTGCTTGAATTTCACAATAAGTATGTCCACTGCTGCACAAATAACACAGCTTAAAAGATCTGCTACACAAAAGCTTATATGCACAGACATGGTGCAAAATTAAGAGGATGGTCTAAACAGCTAGTTAATATTTCGGTTTTACTTATGGTAGTTTAGGGTTCACCTGACCCTGGTCAGATGCTTTTCTTTGGGAGTATTTATATAAGATGCATTCTTGCATGCATCTCGTGCAATGCAATGCTTGTGGGGGAATGCAAGATGGGTCAAAAATGGCCAAAACTGTCTGTCTAAATGTGTATGAGTGCCACTGCACAGGATGAGATGAGAAAGCCTGAGGAAGAAATGAAAACCTTTACAGAAACAAGACCATAAAGTACCAAAAAAAAAACTACTTCCCAAAAAAAAGAGAAGATGTGAAGCACTTGTGGAGGACAAAAAGAGGCTGGCAGTGAGTTACATTATAACAGGGAAAATAAGTTAAAGAATATATCTGAGAGATCTGCTTGTTTGCTAGCCTACAGACATGCAGAAATTCGCTGTGCGCAAAACCACAAATTCCACGCTCTGCATTCTTTTCCCACACTATATCAGTAAGAAATTTTCCTTCACTCCCCCAACACCCCTCCCTTGCGCCATTATATGACTATATGTGTGCACACACAGGCACAAATGCAAGAAACACACATTGTGACACTGTGGTGATTGATAGTGATCAGTACAAGAATGTGAGTGGGTCCACACAAACTCTCAATGCATTGCATTTTTTACATTAGTTTACACACACACACACTCCTGTAGCTAAAGTGCTAAAACATTGCATGAGCAGTTCCAAGGTCATGGGTTCGATCCTCAGACAACCCACATGTTGGTCTGCAGTCTCCCATGTCTGTGGGATCGGATTTGGTCATAAGCTTCTCAAAGCCCTGTGCAAATGACAAATAAGCTAAACGTGACTGTAAAAAAGTGTGCAATGTACCAAGACACGAACAGGAGCTAGGAATACTTGCACACAACGTAGTGCATACTAATGTGTACAGTATTTCATTCATATGGAAATGAGAAGTTACTTGTCAAAAGATGTAAACATTACTTTCTTACATCGTTATTTATCATATATACACCTGCAGCTGTTTAGAGCATAAATATTTTCTCCTGATCTGCTAGCAATAAACAAACTAGCGCGTCAGCTGGCTGCTGGATTAAGATGCCTCCAGTGTAAGATGTGTGTGTGTAACAGTCATCCTTAATCGCTAAAAAACGGATAAAGATCTTTATGATAGCCGAGCAGAAGACACTAGCGTGTAGCTGCGTACGAACAAGAACTTCTACAAGACGAGACAATTTACCATGCAAGGACAAGCATGTGTAGTTTCATTATAGAAAATTCCAGAAGGCGTATTGCAATTCTTCTTTTAAACCTGTGTTTGTCCATGCATGGTATGTGTGGCATTGCACGCCATCATCAATGACTTCTATCTGTTTACAATGAGTTTAACTGCCAATGAAACTCATAAGTGGGAGATGTGGCAGACTGGTGGCCTCTAGTTGCTAGGGAAACCCACACAAATAGCAAAAGGTCTGTATCGAATGATTGAAATGCACAGGCTCACCTCAGCCAACGGTATTAATATGTATGTGAAGTATCATCTATGACAAGCACCAAATGTCAGGCGGCCGACAGTAATCTAGCAGGAACCGGTAAGCTTGCTCCCCACCGGGGTCCCGTTTAACCTCTTGCGGTGGAACTCTGCGGAGGAACCGAAGGACAACAGGGGTGGAGGGGGGTAACCGCACGCTCTCAGTGAGCCAGCCAGGGGACGCGATGAAGATCAGAGCATCAGCAAATGACGTTAACAGCGAAACATTACCAACCATCAATATGTATGAAGCGGGACATGTGTAAAACTTATGAATTTATGTATAAACGGATTTATGCATGTATCCATAACTGCACACAGAACACACTGATAGCTCAGTGATTTGTTAAAAAGCTGTTTAAATCCATTTCAGCTGACTTGCAGGTGGGCATTTTATAACAAAATGCAGGCACAGCTGAATGCAAGACTGCTTACACAATTACTAAATAAATGTTTTGCGGGTTGTTATGGCTATCCAGCACCCTGCATGGAGTAGATTACGACAGTGGAACAGAAAAGTTTATTCTTACAAATAATGAACAATTTAAAAAACGTTTTCTAATGAATAGTACACAATAAAAACCAGAGCATGCATTATGAAAAAATTATGAAACAAGTTCTTCTGTTGATATAAGCAAAGTCATTAACGATATGAAAAGATAAACAAAGCAATGTGGGTCCCAACCCTGTTGTCCATGCAGGTTCCCTACTAAGTCTGCATGATGGAAATACTGGTTTAGCCATTAGACTTGTTTGCTTCTGCTTTCTGGGTGACATCTGTTGGTCTCAGGTAAACGGAATCATACCGGTTGCGCAGAGATGAACGAGTCGAGCGCACCACATTTTCGTGAACAGCTGTTATGAACTAGCTCAATCACTCCGGGCAAAAACACAGCAATCTGGTCTCTGTTTGTTGAAAACGGCAGGGGACAACAATGTTAATGTGA
>JBAJNP010001006.1:27462-71752 GCA_036877545.1 Yasuhikotakia modesta | reverse complement strand
TGCAGTGCATTATGGGATTGTCTTCTTCACAAAGGATACACATGATGACCAAACATCTCTCAGTTGGGTTTATGAGAGCCGTGATCTGTAAGCCATGTGTTAATGAGACGGTTTGACTGAACACGTAATGTGCAATGTGCAAAGAAATCAAAAGAGAAAATTAGAAAGGTGTGGTTTTTGTTGTTGGCCATGAAGATAATTGCACATACATGGTTCTTCGTCCACTGACAGAGTTGTCCTCCTCAGTGATTAGAGGGGATTGTACTAGTTGTACTAATGTTTAACACACCAGGATTAATAATGATCATCTGCTTTTATTTTATATCTGCAATGAGGTCTTTATTGGGCTTAAGATTTGAGTTAATGTTCTTCACATGATGTTCCTCTGCCTTTATCTCTCTTGCACCTGTCAAACTGTTGCCTGTTATTTTTATCTCTGTCTCTCTCTGAATTCTACAATTCACTTTTCAATTCTCTCCAACCTTCTCCAGTTTTGTCCCTTTCCACGCTGATGTTTCACAACACGCAGATACAGTCGATCAGAGAACAGAGTTTTTCTTTCCATGTATGTTTCTGACAGGCCTCTAATGGAATGATAGAAAAGCACTTTTAGGACCAAAAGGCACAGCCATGGAAATAATCTGTTCCTGAACGGAAATTCACTGCACAACTTAAAGTATCTGTACAAAAATAAGACTGTGAAAAGTATTATTTAAAAGACAGTTGTTTCACTAGTGCTTTACTTTGTAAATCAAAATGATGAAATTTAGTGCATGTTAAAATTAATTTTAAAATTCTCAGCTAATGTTTCAGTATAGTATTTTTTTCATTCTTCATTACAATGTTTTCTGAATTGTTTAAAACATTTTGCTATGTGGTTGCTAAGGTATTCTGCAATGTTTGAGTGAAGAACTGATTTGGCTTCGGGGCTAATAAAGTACGTTTTTATATATAAATCAATATAACCATTTAAAGTATCACTAATGTGCACAACAGAAACAATATTAACCCTTTTATTTTAACATACGCCTCAACTGTAGCACTAGCAATAAGTGAAACTGCAGCTTGCTTTTGCAAATACCACTAATTATACTTACAAAGCAGAAGAAATGAGAACACTGGCGCAGTTCATGTAGAGTCTGAGATGAACCAAATGCAGAGCTTTACCAACATCTTGTACTGATCAGTCGTCTTATGTCCTACTTGGCCTTAACATGTCTTAGCATCTGAATCATGAGTGTGTGTGTTGGATGAGGGGGGATTACGGGGTCCGAGGGAGGCTCTGAGGAGGCGGAGGGGGGATTCAATCAGGAAAGCTGGAGTAAACGCTCTTTGATTAAAGTAAACGTATTGGTCTAACACAAACAAGCATGGAGCGAGAGGCTATGCCAAAACTCAGATGGGCTGACAGAGCAATCACTGAGAAGCGACTCAGTAAAACAACCGGATTTTGATTCATGGCTGCTTTCTGCACAAACTCCACATGCATGAGCTGTCTGGTATGGTGCCGTCACACGAAATTAGCAAAATCTGATACACATTTCCAAACACTTCAAACAAATAGCTTAACAGTTCATTGACAAACTGCTGGGGAATATAGCTTTGTTGGCATGAACAGATGTTCTCCTCCTTGAATAATGCTGCTTTTTCAATTAAAGGTGGGTAATGAAAATTCTGCTTTTATGAGTAAGAATACTAGTACACATACCATGAGTGATGTCAGTTTGTTTATAACAGCGTTTAGGCCTGTTAGGACTCATTTTGATTGGTTGTAACCCTTTTATATTTATCCTTAAGGGGTGCCTTGTGTTTAAAGGTGCAGTGTGTCATTTTTCTGCTAATTTTATTTTAACCCAAAACATTGCAAATAGGTCTGTGCTATAGAGGAAGCTTTTAAATGACTTCAGAACAGTGGCGTAGTCTATGTGATATGCAGATATATGCCGTATACCCACTAGGAAAAGTCAAAGATTTCCATATGTCTTTCCACCCTGTCTTGTGTTGCAAAGCAATGTCCAAACTTTTGGACCATTTAGGCTTCCGTGGCCTGAATCTGATGTCACAAACCAAAAATACTTTTACCATTTTTCAAACCAACCTGCATTCTGAACAACAACCTAAATAACTTTTTTTCATACAGGGAGGACCATGTTTTGAGTGACTTTGTGCCCTAAACTCACCATTCATAACTATGCAACCAATGATTAAATTACTACTGGAGCACTACATTGTTTCTTCATAATGCTAGTCTAGACTAGTTCTAGTCATCAGATCTATGCATTTAACTTTAAATGTACATTTTTTTCTTGCGGGGGGCAAACCCTTGGATCCCTCTAGGGGGGAAGAGGACCAACCCCCACAGTCTCACAAAATCCTGTGAGAAACACTGGTGATAGAACGGCACAAATGTTTACTGTTAATACTGCCACTGATAAGCCTCAGCTTGCCATTATTGTTAATAATATTTGCAACTTGCCCTCTTAAATGTGCAGTGAAAATTGCCAGCTGATTAAACCTGGGCTCCAGGGACAACACTCATATAACATTTAGAGCTAAATGTAGCTCTTAACTGGCTGAGTTAGATGGTGATGGTTAGATGGTGGTTAACACTTAACAGTAGAAAATCAGTCCAAGCTTGTGTTGCTTATAATAAATGGACATGTTGATGGCACATATACAGTTTTTAATACGCTCTTAATTATGTGTGGATGCATTCTGTATGCATTAGTAAGTGTTAATACATACCATTAGTGAATGTATTAGGCTGGGGGGAATAAAATCACACAAAAAATGTCAGAAGACTTGGAATATAATACTTACATTACAGCATGTTATTATATAAGATAATATACAACTATAATAAACAATCATAATTACTGTATACAAGTATATGATACGTTGCTTTAGGGCATTGTTTTAAAGTTCTTCCATGAGGAAAAAACAACCCCTACAATTTAAAATAAAAACACATTCTCCCTATTTGTCCCGTTGCAGAAAGAAAGTCGTGGACCATTTGGACCAACACCGAGATGAATAATGATGACATAAGTTTAATTTTGAAGTGAACTAATCCTTTAAATTTGTTCGACATCTTGGGTCATAATTTTTGACCTTGCCTCTCTCTGCGTGTGTGAGGTGTCGGTTTGGTGGGACGCGCCCTGATCACTTACTGCTCCCCGGGGTTGCGCGCATCCATAGCAGCTGAGCACGACTGTGACCCGCACGTGTTTTTAAGCATTGCTGAAAGAATTACATAGCAGCATTTAAGGCTCACGGTCCGAGCTCAAGCTGAACATAGACGGCAGACTGTTCTGCAGCCTCCGCCCCGTGTTTGTGAAGCTGAATCATTTGGAGCTAATGCTGGATATTTGGCACGCGCTGCGATGCGTGCTGACGCGCGTGAGGAACAGTGTGGCCTCAGTGTGGTGTGGTCTCTTAGGTCCAGCGTCTCAAGCTGATTTCTCTGTAATTTGTTCGCTTTTGGCTTGTAATCGCGATGGCTGTCGCTGCTGTTTCCTTTGCTGGGCACGTTTGAGAAAAGCGTTCCGCAGAACGGGGCATCACATGAGCTCCGTGAGGCACGAGTGCGGTTCCGCCTCGGGTTTTGAGAAGGACTGTGTGTGTTTATTTATTCACACGTGTAAAGGCATTGATCTTTACGTTTACCTTGCTAAATAATACTTTTTTAAAATCTAGTATTTGCATATTTATAAAGCGAGCAGATTTACAACAAACGCACAACACAGCATTAAACTAATAAACAGTGTTGCCAACTTTTTTAAATAGTAAAAGTCACCACATTTCGCCAGATTACATCACATATTCATAACGTAAAGCTGTATTTTGTTTCTTTACATCTAGGACACGCTTTAATGCAAAGCGACTTACAATGAGGAAGACGCTTCTTAAAGCTGCTCACGTATTATGTCACCAGACACTGAAACGAATATGAACCGATTAAATGTCACTCATAAAACATGTTAACCAGCAGTTACTTACCGGTCACACAGCAGCTGCTATGCTAAACCCCTAAATGTATAAATCTGACAAAATACCATATAATATAAAATATTATTATTAATATTATTATAAATATTATTAATATTAAATATAAGTTAAAAGTTATGCAGTCATTTAAAGGTTATTTACAGTGTGGCTTAAGTGTCCAAATGGTTGCTGGAGCCGCTATAATGGGGACAAAGTGAAAGTGAATCAGAGAAAATGTGAGCTCCTCAACACCTGTTTCCCATTCGGTCTTTGTCCCTGTACCAGAATCAATACACCGGGATGCTAGAACTAACAGACTG
The DNA here is from genome assembly GCA_036877545.1 of Yasuhikotakia modesta. Classification (NCBI taxonomy): domain Eukaryota; kingdom Metazoa; phylum Chordata; class Actinopteri; order Cypriniformes; family Botiidae; genus Yasuhikotakia; species Yasuhikotakia modesta. The sequence continues at coordinate 67,445 of JBAJNP010001006.1, read as the reverse complement.
CCATTTGTGAATGGGCAAAACATTAACAAATTCCAAATGATTTACAAATAAGGACCTCATACTCTCCCTCCGGCTTGGGCCTCAGTCTTGAGGCCCTTCTGCAAGTCCCAGCCTTGTGAAATCAGATGCCTAATTTTATTTGGATTAGCTGAATATTGTGTTCACACAACACTTTCAAAAACACATGAAAGCATTTAACTTTTTCCCCAAACCTTCAAACTTGCGCTCCCTCTCTCTCTCTTCCTCTCTCTCGCCCTTTAAATGACGTATATGTTTCCATAGATTGCATGCTTGGTGGGAGAACAGTTAAACAAATGAGGGAGTTTTTTTTCTAAGGAGGGGACATCGGCGCTCCGCTGGGGTTATGGAAACCTGGGGGTGAGAGAGAGGAGGAAAAATACCACACGGCAATGTGGTGTAGGTTTGTCATCTTTACAATAAACACATCTACATCGCCCCAGTGTAAACATGTGGTGATTGTTCAAATAGGTCCGACATGTGTTTGGGATTGGAAGGGAATCGGTGGAGCGGATTGAGTTCTGTGTAAGCATTACGAGAGTTTGGGGCCTTGGCTTGCGCTTAACAATCACTGAGGTAGAAATGCAAATACCGTTTCGGTTTACAGCACAGCAAAGTAAATGATGCAAAATGAAATCAAAGTAAACAACATCAGTTAACATAGTCATTCACATGACAGCCCTCCCCTCCACTGCTTCATTTGTATACCTATACGCTCCAGAATAGTTAGTCTTTCTTTTAACAAATGGGTGAGGAATGGGACTAGATGTTTATATATCATCCTTAAATGAAAACAAGATCTGTTCCAAAACCTAGTGAGCTGCCTTCATACCTTCTAAGGCAACACTGCAGTCGTTGTGGAACCTGGTACTGTACATGACCTTGTACTGTAAATGCTCTGCACACCACTCAAAAATAGGGTTAGTTGCCTACATTGAAGAGTTGAATCACAATTACTGTCATTAGAGTTTGACTATAGCATATTGCTCAGCTAATGGCAAGATAGGCTACGCATAAACGTACAAGATGCAATCCCATAATGCATTGCTCTGCATTCAATTCACTAGACTTTAGAACAGAGCAACAGTCCACTTTTAGAGGCTGATATTTAAACACAGTTGGTTAGTATATTGTCATCATACGTGACCGTAAAATTTCCGTCTTCTCTTTGTGTCTGAAACTGTAAGTAAAATGTATGTATTGCAGCATTTATGTAAAGGGGAAGCGTATCATTTTTTTGGCTCAGCAGAAACCCACAGAATTGCAAAATTGACTGTTTAGGACTCAGTAGGTTGAATCTCGTTGAATCATGGCATTCAATTTTGTTTGGTGCCCTAAAATTACACACTTCACCTTAAAGGATAACATATGGCTTCATGGTGAGTTGGGCATGCCTCACAGGGCTGCCGTAGCAAATGAATTAATGTACTTGTTTAAATCATCACCAGCATACATCCCAAACGCTACAGACAATAGCTTTTTTGTTCTTCTCACCCCTGACAGCGTTTCTTTCACTGTAGCTGATTCTTGAGGATATATGTTATTCCATCACTCTCTGGCACTGCATACAGTAACTGCACTTAAGCCTCCGAGCTGCTAGGCTTGACTTCTGGTCGATGGCAGCGCTCTCTGTAATGTGATGCTCCTCTGGGTGTTACTATTGAAATGTCTGCCTGCCATTGCAGATTAGTTGTTCAACAGCTTCCAACGCTGAAAAATAAACACCTTTTTCTTCCTCTTCTGCTTGTACTGTCTGTTTTTTCTGGTGTTTTTTTGGGGTTGGGAGGGGTGATGAGAAGTGTGATTTCAGGGCCTCTGAATTCCTCCATTAATGACTACCAGCTTTGCAGCCCTGAGAGGCTGTGAGGGACCGCCGACCTCAGACTGATGGACCTGCTAAGTGCTTCTCGCACACAAAGATGGACGGACGCTCAGCTGGGGTGGTGAGCAAACATGGACATCAGCCAGTGTGATAATTGCTAGTTTTTAAAGGGACGGTCACTTTTTTTCTCATTAAGAAAAGTTTGAAATGAAATTAATAGAACTTTTAAAATATCCTTTTAAAATAATGCAAACTTATAATATGTGAAATGAGGCCCTCATGTTTAAATCATATGACCACTCATTTTAAACCCTTCATACTTTGTGGACAAAAAGCATTAAAAAGAAATATTTGTGTGTAAATGTATTTGTGCCTAAATAACACGGAAGTTCAAATATGTTTAAATAGTTTAAATTTCAATAAATAAAACAGTAAGGTTTATGTTACAGTGGCAAGGGCTATTTTTTGGTATAAGGTAAAAAGGTTGAAATATTTCTATTAAATATATAAAACTATTAGTGTATATATAGTGTGTATATATACAGAATATATATATATTAGTACAGTATAGAATTCATCACATGACTAGAGTGTCAGTCCTGATTGGCAGGTTCAGCTCTTACTGGTTCTAAAAGCAATTCCACTGACCACAGTCTATTCTGGGACGGTGTGGTGTATCAAAAGTTATAGCGGATTGAAACAAGCTTGGCAACTCCAGGCTGCCACCCATGCAGCAGAGTTAGAAGGGGGCAGTTTCCAAATCAGTTTCCATCACTGTTTTTAGGGCCATATGCCCCTTTTCATTACTTTGAGCACACCAGCTGTATTGTAACTACAACCAATTTCCTTGCAGTCCATAAAACTGTCAATCAGAATCATACAAGAAAGCCGAGCGCAGACTCATGAACAGGGGAGACAGAATCTGTAGACAGATGTCAGAAAGTTGAGATAAAGTGGCTGAACCTTTGTGAAATCAGCACAAGATTTAGGCAAATTGATTAGACTTTAAACAAAGCTGTTTAAAATGCATGCATGCTAGACAATTCCAGCTTTAATGCATTTAAAAGTAAATATCTTTTCTTACAGAACTATTAAAATTAACCAGTGCTGGAATAAATGAATCAGGTTATAATGACTGCAATTAACTAGCTTTGAACTGCAAAACAGTAGGTGATGAAAATGCTAGTGATTTAAGTGATTGAATAAAACCACTAATACCACTTTATGTTATGTAGACAAAAGCTGCAGATTTAGAAACTAAAAAAACTCACCGGTAGCTACAATTTTAAGAATCATTTATTGAATGTATAGCACAGAGACAAATAAGTTATAATATTTTTATTTGTTAGAATTCTATCAGTGTTTGAACATTATTATTAGCTAGTACATTTTTTCTACTTTCATGGCTAGCTTTTCACAAAACCCAGGAACAGTCTTCAGACTGGACTCACTCTCTTCTGTATAACACTGTAACATGGACCCTTAGTTGTTTGAGAACAAGCAATGAAAGTGTCTTAGTTCTGTTCTCAGGAAAATACAAGCTTTACATATAAACTCTTTAAAAATATACTTCTGTCAAATAACTTGACAACTACTATGTACACTACAAAAATAAATTTTCATATAAATAAATTATATGGCATACATTTATCTTTGTAACTGAAAATGACATACATACACGCCAAACGAGGAAAAATGGCAGTCTGTAAAAAACATTGATTATTTCCTTTCAAAATCCTCTAAGAGCTATGATGAATCCGTAATGTAAATGTTATATACTCTTTTTTCCTATTTTACATTAGTAAGCACTTTATACAGATCAAAATCCATTAATGTAAAATAAACAAACTGTAATAGTGTTTTTAGACAGACGTAAAATCCCTGCATTGTTAAGAACTGGCATTATGACCAAAATTGAACAAAACAACATCTTATAATACAAAAATATAAATATTGCAAAAACAAATGTAAAAAAATAATAGAATATATATTTATATGTGTAAAAATTACAATAGTTGCCAGCCATGATTTTTCTCCCATTTCTGCCAATGTGACATGCAGGAGAAACAACAAACAAACAAACAAACAAAATAACAGAATGGCTCTTGAGGTCTTTGTCAAGAACAAAGTTCCACAAGGGACAGACACGTGTTTGACAGGAAGTCGGTCTGGATGAGGGGCTAAGGTTGGGGTAGATAGCAAACACACACGCACATGACCCTTGACCCCTATAGCACTCACATGCACCATTTGGCAGTCGAGGGGGAATGTCCAATTAGTGTCATGGCCTTATGTTGTGGATTTTTATGAAGGTGAGGTCAGCAAGCAGAACTGCGTGTGCTAAATTGGGGCCAGTAGTTGTGGTTTGTCATTGAAGAGGTCAACGAATAAACATATAACACATCAGCGTGATCGGCCATTTTGTGACTCACCCTTAAAATGCTCATTAGCTTATTTAAACAGAAATGAGACGCTGTCCGGTTAAAAGACTACAGTAATGTTTCAGCTTAAACCAGGAGTGAGAAATGACAGAAAATAATGCCAATAAAATGATGCTACAATGAAAACCCTTTTTCCACAGTAGAGTGAATACCCATCAAATATTTCAGGTGTGAAAAACTACAGCAGTTACAATACTCTGCAGTCAGTAATGTAAAGGCGGAGTCATGAGCAAATTGAGGGTCGCCACTGACTGGCCGTTTTACAGTAAAATAAGTCAAGAACATGGAGGCAGGAGACACCAGAGAGACGTTCAGTACAGAGGACATCAGAACAGAGACAGTCACACACATCCATCACTCATGTTACTTCTTCATTTCCGCTCAGCTAAATTCTCACGCATAGCGTGTTTCATCGTTAAACAGTCACTTTTTATCTACCACAGGTTTGTGATAAGCAAAATTAACATTAGAAAGAATAAATTCTAACAGATCAATATACACAAACATCCGCACACACACTTAAAACATCAGCTTGTCGCCAATAAAAATATGCAACAATTACTTGGATATTATTCTGAAGTTTATAAATCTAGATTTCCCTGAATATGTCCTCTGAAAATGAGTGTACAAATGTAACTGAAATATCTGTGCAGTATTTTTAGTATTGGTATTTTGTTTTAACAGAAGTGCGAGGAAACGTACTAAAAAAATCGAATGAAATATCTGCTGTGAAATGTAAATTTTAAGATATTATATTAAAAGACTTCATATTTGTTTGTTATGAGTAAATTAATAAGTGTTTAGGTCTGGGGGGCTTGACATGAGCCTAAATCTTTGCAGAGGTGCATCTATTAACACGCCCTCACAACAAAAACAAACTACACATTTCCAACACTGCGTGCACAGTTCTATAAAATTAGAGAAAATAATTGCATAGAATTATACAAACATTACAACAATATTATAAGCAGCAACAACTGTAAGCTGCAATGTTTGTCAAACATGAAGTTTCCTCACGGCACAGATATACAGGTGATGGATGGGCACTTGAAACAAAACACACAAACACGTCATCTGATCTGATGACCCCAGTCAAATTATAGCTACTCTTGTTCATTATTTACATGTGTACACATAAATACTTATAGAAATATCAACAATAATACACCAGGGTTATACAGTAACAGAGTCAAGCACCAAATTGGCGCCGCCGGTCAAAGTGCCCTCAAGCAGCACCGTGTTTCTGCCACACAGGCAGACAGATGTTCCATCTTTGGCTGTCTGAGCTTCAACATTCAACCACTGTAAAGACAAAGGGCATAAAAACAGGGTTAAGACCAATTTATAGGACTGGATGAGCTTAAATAACTCCTTGAATAAAGAATTAAAACACAAACAACTTGTAATTGTTTTAGAGAAGTGTGAGCAACTGAAACTGAAAGTAACTCGAACCTACTTGAAGTGACAGTTCATGAAAAATTAACATTTTGGGGTGAACTATTCCTTTAAGTGGCCCTGCTTGACTGATTTGGTGTGTTGTTGGTCCAGTCAGGTTAAACAGGTGCAGATTTGATTTGAATTTAGCAAAAATAATTCACTAACCTCAGCTGGAGGGTCTTGTGTGGCAGACATTGGGAGTGTCATATTCTAGATCCTGCAGCTCCATGCCCTGCGTTTTTGAGCCGTCATTGCTCTCGTCAAAGGGCACATGAGGGTCTGAGAAGTGAGAGTCAGTGTAGACATCTTCTGAAGTGTGATAGGTTTCATTGGATGGGTAGGATGGGTAGGCAGAGCTCTGGCCAGGCATCCCCGGATGAACAGCCACCGTGACTGATGCTGATGCTGTCACCGTAGTGATGGGCTGACAGTAGGCGGGGCCTGTGGATGGATGGGACGGGTGAGAGTGGGCGTTGTGGGAACGAGGGCGATGGGCTCCCGAGCGTTCCCGGCGGTTGGAGCCTGAACGGCCACCAGGCTCAGTAGCGGATTCAAAAGCATCCATGCGTGGCCTTTGAGGAGGGGGCGGATGTCCGCTCCCAAAGTCCCTCTTAGGGTCTCTGCTACAGTAGCGCTTTGAGGACTGAGGTCCGGTATCCTGAGAACATGGCAGATGGGTGGACCTGTAATGCTGCTGTGGTTGGTGCTGTCTAGAGTCATCCTGTGAAAAATGGTGAACATGCATTAATTCATCATATATCACCAAATCTAGTGCCCTAGGTATAACGCTGCATTTCAGACCACTGTGAACTCTAAATTCATGGTTGTAATGGTCTGTGCTGTAATTAGGGAAAACCTGGTCCTGGTGAATCATGGTGGCATCTTGCTAATGCTCATGTTTAAACATACCATATAATTGACTGGAACGGTTAGAGGTCAAAAGTTTTCCCACTATTAAACAGTCACACAGCAGCAGCATCTTAGTAAAAGAAATGCTACACTTACTGAGTAAGAAGAATATACAGGCAGTTCCACTTGACAATTGCCTTGTCGGCCCCCTGTGGCGATTCTCACTTCCTCAAGTCTGGCCGATCGTCCCCTGTTGGGTTGGAGGTCATATTGCTGAAGCTCCTGGCTAATGCCAGACACAGTCGTGTTGGAACCATACTCTGAGTCTGAGGAGTCTGAGCCCATCCCAGGGGTGGTGTGGCTGGGGCGCATGGTGAAGCGCACCACCTGTGGGGGCGGCTCTGGAGATGGGGTGGGCAGTCGACTTCTCCCATCCACTGGAGACACCTGAGGGGTGGAGTTTAAAGACTTTAATTTTGGTATAAAAGATAACCAAAGTGGTACAATCAAGAAGTTGCTACTTCTTATTTCTTTTCATCACATCAAAAACTGATATTAAATACTCTTGAAATCATAAACTGAACTATACTTCAGTGTACTGTACTTTACCATCTCATGCTACCTTCCCAAAATATATAAAAAGTTAGCCCATTTCTTCATAAACCTCCCCAGTTTTTTTGCTACATGCTAATATGCTACAGTGTTACAATAGAGGATATTTTATCAAAGGCAACCCTCTTACCTCAGGATAAGGGCCAAAGTAGGACAACAAAACTGGGAGCAGCACTAATCCATTCAGGACCCCCAACACCGTCAGGATGGCCAGAACAGCAAAGAAATACCTGCAAAGAAACATTTTCAAGATCAGAAGAAAGAACTTCAAATTAACTTTGTCTGCTATGAAAGGAGGTCACATCACAGTCATTCAGCCACGTACTAATAAAGATCTGCACACAAAGACTTCAGTCCAGTTGGTTTTAAACTAACTTTACCTTGTGCCAGAGAAAATCTCCAGATAGATCTTTCAGAAAGCAGCACAGAGAGGCAGAGGACATACAGTAATTAGTTGGTTAATTCAAAGGCATGGAAAATAGGGAAGGAAAGAATGAGTTTTTCAGAGGGTGAGTGGAGTACAAGCAAACACAGGGAGAGCAGAACAAGCAGGAATGTGGAATAAAAGTGAGACCTGACTCAAAGGACAAGCCTCTCTCAGAAGCAAACAAATTAAATGAACAGCATCAAATTTAAACAATTTAGTCAGCAGAAGACAGCAAAGAGACTCTTTCTTTCTTTTTCTTTCTTTCTTTCTTTATCATTCGTTCTTTGCTAAGCCCCTGTGAAATGTCCCTGCCTTTCACAATCTCCAGTCTCATAAAAAAAACTGTTTTAAGATACTACAATACATATTTGTAGTATGTTTTGCATGTTCTATAACATGAAAATTAAACAATTACATGTAAAACAATAATATATTAGCTTTTTGTCAGCTGTATACCTGTCTGCCAAAATTGTCACTAATTAATTTTTCTTCTGTCAGCAAATATTCATACATCAGACTGATAGCCCTAAATTTGAGTAATATTATTTCTATATCAAAACCACCAGCAGCACAAAACCATGACGAGACTTTCGAGGTCTGAGACGTGACCACCACCAAACTCAAGATGTCAATGGGTTCAGAGAAAGAGCAAATATGCATTTAAAACACACTTGAGTCAAGGATAAATGTGTGTATACATGTGTGGGCGAAACACAGAGGGTATATTAGCAAGCGCCCAGCAGCTGGTATTCACCACAGCTGCGTCTCAGACTAAACTTACAGTTGCATTTAAAGCTGATGCTGCACTGTGGCTCTGCGCTGGGCCTCCCCTGGTTTACATGCAGCTCTTTAGACTCATACAATGTTCTGTAACAGCCGCTTGAGGTGGGCTGCTCTCTGCAGCCCTGGGTTTCCAGCATGGCACGTTGCTTTATTTATGTCCATAGGGAGTTTCATAGGTCTGGGGTAAGTGGTTTAAGGAAAGAGCTACCACTGTGTTTACTCAAGCAGACGCCACTTGTTTGGGAGACGGTCGAGAAAGAAGCCAGCCTGGTATTATTTAGGCTTAGGTTGAAAAAAATGTTTGGATCTTTTCGTTTTTGTCTGCATTTCATCAGGCCTCCTGACTAAGTTTCCTTGAACTGCATTTCTGAGTTTGCATTTGGCTTTTGCGCTACCGCACAAAGGGTCCCACAGGACAGAAAAAAAGAGATCTCAATAATATCTCATCTGATTTTCCTAAACCACAATGAGATTAAATAGAGATCTACTGCAGATGTTTCCTGATGTTTCAGTTGTTTCCTTTTGAAAAATTAACCATAGTCAAAATGTTTCCTCAAGTTTTAAAGGAGATCTCAGCAATGTCTCAAACTGTGCTCAAATTTGCCAAGTATGCAAATTTAGCATTTATTGTAAGAATTAGATGAGGAATGTTCACAGTAATGTTACACCAATTTTGCAGCTCTGTATTCCTACTGCATGGATCTGGATTTTGGAATTCTCCTCAAGAGAAATATCTGAGACAATTTAAATGAAATCTCTCATGAGCTATAAAGCAGCAACCCTTGTGCAAAACAATTTTCCAAGAATTAAATAGTGGAATTCATAGCTAAGAGGCAATAACACAAATCAATCACTAAGTGTAATATATGAATATCGTTTTGGTTCAACTGTTCAGGAGGTTGTGGACTCCAAACTAAACGCTCATATTGAGGAGTGATTTACTCTAATGTGCTGCTCCATGGATGAGCACAATTCTCTCACACTTACTGGAACAACAGAAACCTTTTAACAGAAGTTATGTGAAGTGTCCCTGAACCGAGATCATTTCTCCCTGTGTTTAAAAGCCACTGTTCCCCTGTGAAATACCTCACAGAACCACACATCCCATCTATTTAGACTCAAAACACTAGCAGACCTGACAGAGCAGTCAGGGAAACATTTATTCCTGCAAAGCTATAAAAATACAGCCTGCGTTTTTGTTTTTTCCATATCTTCAGAGCCCAGGGGCTTTTTGTTTGGTGAAAAAACAGTAGATGAGTTTCAATGGGAGGCTGTAAGGGGGGCCGGGCCCAGTGCGGTCTGCAGAGTGTGTGTCTTTGTGTAGGTATTTGTTGAGAGAATTGCTAGCATGCTACTTCAGATCCAAAATGATTTCAGGGTGAAGGTCCGTGGTCCATCAAGCAAGAATGAACTTTTGCAATATCTAATTCCCTCCAATAGCAACAGCAATGATTCTCACTCCACTCAAACTAGAAAGACTTATGTTCATAACAGTCATGTATATATTTAAAAAAACAATACATTACCAGTATCAATAATTCACAAATTAAACTGTGTATATTGCAGACATTAAACAAAGTTATTATAAAGACAAGATATAGATCTTTTAAGTAACAGAGTGTCCCTTTCCATCTCCATTTCTTTCTGCTGAACTTTGAAAGCTTGCAAAAAGAAAGTATTACAGAAAAAAAAATCAGAAAATAGGGCTGAGAAGAAACAGGTTGGAAAAAGACCTAAAGGGATTATATCACACATTTCCACCTAGATTTCTTCTGTTTAGCAGAAATACTATCTGTCCTACTCTTAAAACATCAGTGAGTCTGAGCTGACTCAGTTTCTGAACACCAAAGATGCAATATTTGGGTGGTCACAAGTTTGGGTGGTCCTGTCCGACGTCTAAACATTGGAGGCATGAAATGAGCAATATGATTGAATTTCCAATTTTGTTTCAATAAAAAAAAGCCTTTTTGGAAAAGAGATGCAGTTTTGACATCCTAAAATCACAACCACAGTTGTTATAGTGAAAACTTAAGTGTTGGAGGAAAATTTGATTTCCCATGACATAACCCCTTTAAAGAGTAAAAACATTTAGAAGATTAACTGTTACGATATTAAGGGAAGATTAAAATGACCTCATGATTCATAATCTAATCAACAAAGCAACTGCTGTCTTAAATTACTTAAGAATTAAAGTTTTCTGTCATTACCTGACTATGAAGTCAAACTCCGACCCCGCCAGCATCAGAACTCCTAGCAGGGTGGAAAACGCCCCATCTAGCACTGGGGCAAACATGTGTTCTAGCGCCAGAACCGCCCGCTTGTTCCTGTCCCCGATGGCCGTGAGGAAGGCCTGCGAGAAGAGCACCAGAACTCTGATCAGTACAGATATAATACATGAATGTTCCTTACCAGGACAAGAACAGCAAATACTGATCTGAGACCAAGACTTCTATACGTTGTGGTTAATCAGAAGTGAGAAGATTGATCTGAGAAGATGTGTGACCTCACCAGTGCCACGTGGACGGTGAACTCCACGCCAATGCCCACAGAAGCTATCAGGATGACGACGGGCACAGCGCTGAGCTTGATGCCAATCAATCCCATCATGCCAAACAGCTCCACTGTCATCAAAGACAGCACCAGAACCTGTGGAGAACACCACACTTAAACCCACAAACAGCCATACACAGATTCCAGTAAAACTGGGTTTTATAGGTTTGGTAACAAAGGACTGTGGAAAAACATTGTAAAACTTCTAAGCAGGTGTGTTTATGATACACACACAGTTTTATATAGAGCTGAACTTGGGCTATGAACCGGTTAACTTGATGCCATAATCAGCTGATGAGTCTTGGGTTACTGGGGGGGCTGGTTGCCTTTGAAGACAAATAAAGAGGATGGGGGAGTACAGAGACAGGATTCTGGGAGCAGAAAGTGGGGACGGATGGAGTTTGAGGGGGGCGCTGGTGGTCTGGAACAAAAGCGAGATAAAACCAAAAAGAAAGTAGTTTCTTGTAAAAGCTAAAGAAGGGCTAGAACTTTCTCTTTCATGTGTCCAGTAAAACAGAAGGACCTGTCAAAAGGTCCTGTCAGACAGGGTTAGAACGTTAAGATGGCTTAAACACAGCCCCCAATAAAACTCAAGCCATTGAACAGGGGAGGATGGACTGTGGGAAAGTTATGCCTTGCCCGTGACATAAACACACAGATATAAATGGTACACACACCGTTTGTCAGAAAAAGCTGGTCTGTTTTGTAAGTGTAGCAAATGTAGTTGCTGTGGAAACATCTCATTTCACTATTTATTTTAGAAGAACGTTTCAGAAAGCCTGACATAGACTAAACAAACTAGTTCAGACAGCTGAAGATAAACAAAGCGCAGGGTTGTAAAAACACGGGTTGTCTACAGATATTTCTGCTGCACTCCTGCAGTATAATGAACATTTCAAATGACTGCCAAACGTTCGACACGTCGCAGTAACTCACCAGAGATGATGTGGAGGAACATATGAATGGAAAAAGGGATATAAAAATGGTTTCAAAATATTGCATTAAAGCAAATGGCAAGCTGAGCTTAACTTTCAACTGCATGGATTCTTTAATCACAAGAATGTAAACATTTGACAAAATGCAAAAATGTTGTACAGTTATACAGTATAAATACTGTAATGCAGTACAAAATACTTTGTGTTTGTATCAAATCTGATTCACATCAAATCTGATGCCAAATATTCATCAACGTATATAATATGTAAATTAAAGATAAAAGTTATGTTCTCCAAACGTTCCAGATGTGATGGAGAACAATCATCTGCAAGGAGGAACTTACTATGATCCCAGCAGTCCAGGGGTTGAGCAGGAAGACGGCGCAGACCAGGAAGGTACAGGCCAGCACGACGCTTATGGAGAGAAGAAGCCAGTGACGAAGACCTACGTACTGCTCCCAGAAGAGGAAGGGGTAGCCGTTTGGGTAGCTGGGCAGGCGTTGTCGACTGTAGTTGCTGCAGATGGCGCGGACGCTCTCGATGGCCTCCACGAACTGCGGCGTCTCGCGAAGTCCGTTGAGGTAGAAGGGAAACTGTGCATATTCAATGGGCTCAGCTGCAGGAACTGCCGATACAAATGAGAAGATGAGGTATTACTGTCTATAATTAAAGATACATAACTAACTTAACAGATATTTGTTTTGGTATGGAATGAACTGACAAATGAGGCAATGGATCATTCATGATTGTAAACTCCACCTTAAAACCCTTATTGAAGTTACTGAGCTATTTCACATAAAATTAACTGTAGCTCATGTAAGAATTATCTTCATTTAATATCTTAAATGTGATGTGCTTGTCTGAACAGGCAATAGGAGGTGGGGGTACGTAGCCAAGGGTCAATTGTTAGGTAACTTCTTTCATTCTTTTACAACAACAAGCTACACGATCCATCACTCTTACAACCACTTATGGAGTCACCCGTTGCATAAAGGACACATCTATTAAATGCCAAGATTCTTCAAAGAACAGGGGCAAAAAACAGCTATCAAATCTCAACACGCAACCGAACGTCAATCCTGGCGATGATCTGCTGTAATTACGCCGTCAAAAATCTGCGTTGAAATATTCCACCTCTCCGTAACGAACACACACAAATACAACCATGAAACGCTGCCAAACGCATGCTGAAGGTTATCACCTGTCATCAAAGCCTCCGTGCGCTGCCGGCCTTTCAACAGCAGGCCAGCAATGACTCATCACTCCGGCTACTGGACATGGATAAGCTGCGGTCTTAAAACCACAAATACAACCAGAAGAATGCCACCCAGAATGCCTAGCGCTCCAGAGATGTGTGTGTGTGTGTGTGTGTCAGTGGAAGGGTATGTGGAAGGGAATATCCGAGTGTGTGTTCCAGTGCCTGAAGGGGTCACACAGGACCACTTGCTAAACATGCTTTTGCCCCAGTATAATCTGCACTATAAATTTCCATCAGGATGGAAGTTGGACGAATGCCAGCCTCTGCTGCGGGGCTTGGACACGGAGAGGCTGGTTCAGCTTGTTATCCAGTCACAATTCCCTCGATCCCACAGTGTACTGCACACACACACACACACACACACACACACACACACACACACACACACACGGAGGACGCAGCCTTGTGTGGCCCAGTGTCACTTTAAAAATATGGCATAAAAACGTAATACATCCACTATGTCTAATTGTCTTAACTTAGTCAAAGTTTTCTCCTAAATTTTCAAAGTAAAGTCTTCTTATTGGCCCTTGTTTTGTAAACATACCTTGTGTTTGAGAATCATGACATTAAACACTAAAGACGTTAAATAAAAAATACAATTCTCCTTATATACACACACACACCTGTCTTTTATTAAAGAAGGCATAATAAATACAGTACTCAAAAATTTCTGTGTATTTAATGACTAACTAATGCATTCATCCAAACTGCTGCAAACTGAAATGTTCATATTAGAAAATCAACATCAACGATTTGAGCAAGTTTTGGCCAATCAGATCGATGAGAAGAATAACACGGCTGCTGCACTCACTGTTGAGTCTGGTGATGGGAATGGAGTCGGTTCTGTCATGAAGCCACTCTGGGGGGTGTGGCCGGATGTTGGCCTGGGACGCGGCGTAGGCGATCGGGTCATTGCTCACCCAAGCAGATAAATAAATGTAGAAGGCATTTGGGTTGATGATTCCATCTGAGTTTACCAACCGCTGTCTGGTTAGCTGGTGAAAAATAAGTGTACAATGTTATAAGCATAACTGTTATATAACATAAAAAAAACAGACCACCAAGCTTTTCTCATTATGATGTAATTAAGTAATTAAGAATGTAGTAATCTCTAAACACTAGGCAGCTCAGCTAGCCCAATGCTTAGCTAGCTACCTCCTGTGAAGGAAAGGCTATTACATCACACTCAACGCCCTATGCAATTCTCAAGCAAATAAATCTACAGTTTCTCAGTCAGGAGTTGGGGGTCAGTGTGTATGTGTGTGTTTGGGGGGAGGAGGTGTGTAAGGAATAAGAGCGAGTAAGAGAAAATTTGCTTGAGTTAGGGTAACAATAAAAAAAAAAACTTGGCTGGAGTCCCTGAGCGCGTCTGTGTGCAGTTAACCTTTGCTGTTAACACTGGAGGAAATGCCACCCAGCAAATGAAGGAAAGCTATAAAAATAACACAACATCTGTACAAATGTTGCGAACACTTGCTTCTCCTGACCCCTATGGATACCCACAATGCCCGACTCTAGTCATTAACTGCTGTGAGAAATGAGCACAGTTTATTGTACGATGAGATACGAGCTTTATTATTATCATAAGAAATAAAATTAGTTTAGGACAAATGCTAAACAGTGAAAACATACTGAGGCAACCAATTATTTTATTTCAAAATGCTTAATTCAGGTTCATTAATTCATACTGAATTACTAGCTACTTTTAAGGAAGCGATTTGGAATCGGAAAGAATTAAATAAATCCCTAAAATATTACATTTAAAAACAGAAACAATTGTCAATTATCATTAGCAGTATGCACACACATTAAACGTTGAGCGGAAATATGGAAGTAGCATGTGATTGGCTGAAAGGACACATGGCACCAGTTCCAAGGGAAAGGAATAAGCGAAAGGCTGGAGAGAAAAAAAAAGCAGATTTGGATTCCAAAGATCTGGATTGAATTAAGCAGCAGGATGTGCAACAACTGTATGTCTTCAAGCTGTCACGGGAAACACACGGTGCGAAGCTGGCGGCGTCCTGGCCCACTGCCGCCCTCTTCCCTCACAGGCAGAGGAAATGACATCACAGGCCGCACACAAACACATACCGGCTGGCTTTTCTTCTTTATTTTGTCAATGGTTCAGCACAATAATGACCACTTGACAACAACAAAAGCATAAATCATTTCCTGTCTCATTTGCGCATTGCCGCTCTCATACACAGTTGCAGTTCTCTGCTCTGTGTTTCTCCACCCTCAAGCTCTTCTGGCATGTGGTTTGCTTTCTATTTTTCATATTTTTGCTCTCCTGTTGCCTTTTCATGCTGGGTAGCGACTGGAAACTGTTAATGTGTTAACCTGTTATATTTTTTGCCGGTGTGACGGTGTGTGTAGGGGTTTGTTCTTGACATGCCCCTCTGAAACAGTCCTGAAAAAGTTGCTAGACTGAGTTTTAGGCCTGCAGCAAGAAAGTGGAACAAATGGTTTAAATGAAGACTTAATTGCTTTTTCAGAGGCGAGTTGTGGCCCCATCGAGAGCTTTAAATTCCTGTGCTTGTTAAAGCAATCAGAGAAAGATAGAGAGAGCGACATTCAGAACCCAGGTGTGGTTCTGATTTGTCGCTATAAACCCTGACACCTACCCTAAACATGTACTGATTCAAGCACATCGGATTTCAGTAATCTGCCCTAATACTAGTGCAACTCCATGATGCTTAAGAACAATTTTGCATTCTCTACATGCAAATACTCACACAAGCATAGAGTCTTACCAGGTTCAAATTGATTGGTTTTTCCCTGCGGCCGGTCTGCACCAGGAGTTTGTAGGCTAGGACACCATCATCAGAGCCATTCCTGTAACTGTCCTTTGTGATCCTACCCGCCTGCCAGTCCTTATCAAATGCCTCCTGCAAACCTGTGGGTGCCACACAAAGCATACAGTGCTTTAAGAAAAGACACCTGTCAGGGGCGTTGAGTGGGTGATTTGTGCTGTCATAAACAAGAAATAGCAATTCATTGTATATTATATAGATTATATTATATACATATATTAAATACATAATATACATTGTATATTATGCAAATAAGCAATGATGTAATGCACTGACTACCAATAGGAGTGCGAATACAACCTGACGGTTATGTCTAAGCAAATTTCAGGAAACCTTCCAACTTGTCCTTTTTTTATTAGCTTATTACATGTTCTCTAGTATGAAAATGGAACTTTTGTGACTCCATTTTAATTACATTACTAATTCTCTTTTCATATATTCCAACCCCAAACACCCCCCCCCAATATGAAACTCCGCCTCTCTATAGCCATCTAAGTTTGAATCTAAAATTGTTAGTTATTTGCCAAGTTATTTTTGTAGATGACAGGCCTAAATTCTAAGCAATAAAAGAACAAAGCTATGCTATAAGAACAAGCTACAAATCATCCAGGTCTTTCTGTTTCTGTTCTGAATGATGTTGTAGTGACTGACATTCACTACAAGATCACATACAAAGTCCAAAAATCTGTAGCAGCTTTGTGTTTACCTTCCAGCCAGTCTTTGAAGTAATGCAGCCACATGCGTGGTAGCTGCCCGTTCTCCTCGCGCAGCACGTACTTCACGCTGCCGAAGCTCTCGTGCAGCTCGTACAGCCGGCGCTGGATCTGGGCGTACTCCGCTCGCTGGGTCACCACGTACATGTTGTAGAAAGAAAAGTACCGGAACTGGGCTCGGATGAAGTCGTACTCGCCCGTCTCCCGTGGCACGATGTCGGTCAGCTCCAATCCATCCCGGACCCGGGTGGTCCCGTACAGACTGACCATCAGCAGAGCCAGAAAGAGCAAAATCACCACCACCTGGTGGAGCACAAAGATGTGAGTCAGGGTTTGGCTAGCGGTTATGCTACTGCTCCTATGACTAAACTCCACACAACCCTGGTTAAGGTGTTTGTGGTTTCTAGAATGCACTGACTCACGCTTACTCAATCGAATAAGATACGGTGGGTTTCATTAACTGACTGTCAATATGCCCAGGCGATTAGCTCATTTCTGGCAACCATAATCCGGCTTCTAATCAGATTACACATGCGGTGCCAAAAGAGAAATGGGGAGCCTGCTTTGATTCACACCCACTGACTGGTTTATCCCTAACAATTTGGGCTTACCTTTGTTTTGGGCTGCAGTAGAAAAGGTGCATAGTGCTTCTCAGCGAATGATGCAAACGTCCAGTGTGAACACGGGGGCTCCAGGCAGCGCAAACTTGACTCCCCAAACTGGGACAAGAGATTACGAGTGGAGCTCACCCCATCGGGGTTCTGGCAGGATGCCGTGTCCGTAACACCTGGGGCAGAGCTGTTACCTGGTGGGCTCGGCCTAAGTCCTGGCCTTGTGCTGCTGCTGTGGTTGTTGTTGTTATTGTGGTTGGGAGAATAGGGTTGGACAGAAATATGAGATTGGGGCTCAGCAGTGGTGTAGTAGGCCTGTGTTCGGGGGTCGTACTCTGTGCGCAGCTGTACGGTGGACTGCATGGTGATTTGGGTGTGCTGGGCAAAGCTGTGGCTGCTGTAGGAGGGTGGAGGACTGCAGCGGTTGGTGTCAGCTGAGGAATCGGGGTACGCTGCCTGCGGCTCCAACTGAATCACCCGGTTAGCGCAAGGGCTGAAGAGAAATGGTGAGAGAAAAACATTTAAACAAACATAAATAAATACATTATTTTGAGCTTTTATGGGCCTCAGATTCATTATGTATACTATCATTTGTACTATATCAACTTGCTATATAGTAGAGTTAGCAAGTTAGCTCATAAACACTTCCTAATTTTTGACAACTTGTTACGTCTAACTTATGCAAACATGTAAATACAATCGAGGGCAGTTATAGTGAGAGCAGTTATAGAGAGTTGAGTGACAGCCACTGGCAACAAGGCAAGTGTTTCAACCATAGTAAAAGTGCATCATGTTTAATTTCCTGTAGGAGTCTGGAGGTATTTTTAAGAAGGTAAAGCATGTGCCTATAGCTGACTTTCTCTCTCTCTCTTTCTCTGTCTCTCTCTCATCAGACACCAAGAATGTTGCAGCAAGCAAGAGAAGCAACAGCATGTTTTATTTGCCGGCCTGAGGCCACAGACAGACATAAACATCAACACACACACAGTAGATTTGTTGGGGCAGGTTAACACATAATTGTTTTGTTTATATTGAAATTGATGTCATTTAAAGTCATTGTGTAATAGTAACCAAACACTTTCTGATCATTAAAACGATATGTGTGTGCATATGTGTGCAAAATGTGTGTGCATACTTTGCAAAATATATAGCAACATACTTGTGAAGTGTTCACTACATAGTATGAATTAAAGATTGGCTATGCGGGTGCGTTTACTGCGGGAACAAATGAAGTGTGTATTCATAAACTTTAATTGCCACTTATATGAGAACACTAGAGACAGGGCTGAGGTGTGTCTCTGTGTGACTGCAGACAGCTATATAATCAAATCAACAGAAGTTTGTTGGTCCTCATTTAGATTCATGTAAAGCACCTGACAAAGCAGCAGAAGATATCAAAGCGGCGCTCCTCTCTGCGGTACAGATCCATGCTGAGGATGGCAGGAAAAATGAGCAGCACCATAGCAAAGTTAAACACCACGACCACTGCAGCCTGAGAGAGAGAGAGAGAGAGAGAGAGAGAGAGAGAGAGACACACGTTAAACCAATATTGACACACACATATTTACACACAGCATCTCACATATTTACATACATCACAAGCTCATGTATAATTTATGCATATGATTTATGCACACACACCTGCAATGGGGTCATTGTTGAACCATAACAATCCCACAATATTAAACTTTTATTTATATTTAAAGGTAAACATTATCCTCTACAAAATTACCTACCTGAAAACAATTAATTTACAGTAATTACACTATTTGTTTAGTATATGATAATATATTACACAGCTAGCTCTCTTGACTGGCTCTGAGCCATTGATCCATCTTCACAGTAGAGCCCTGATTACTATCAAACTCATACGGGCTGGATCTCACAGTCAAGCAGACATCAGTACTGATTCAGAAGCGTTCCTCAGAGTTCTGCTAGATAAGACTCTCCAGATCTTGGGAAGCAGCCACCTTCAGAACCGATACATCACACGCTTAAAGGACTTAACCAAGCCAACTCCTCAACAGCGTATGGAAATGAACAAATGATTGGAAAGAATGAAAGAATGGGCAACCAGATGAAAGAGAGTAAACTGACAATGAAAGACACACACAGACCGAGGGCAGATTGTAGCATGTCTGCCCTAGTCAGGGTGTGTTTTTATGGGTGGAGGTTGGAGTCGAGTCAGACCGCCGGACCACCCACAAAGCAGCCTGACAGAGCCAAGACGCGATGAAGGATAGCAATGAAAGAGTCTCCATGCTGCTGTGTACACAAATCAAAGCACATCAATGAAATGATAGACTTTTAACAACAAACTGCTGTTTGTTGTGTAGATTTAGCTCTGTTTGTCAGTCACAGAAAGCAGGATTGAACCATGCTATACAGCAATAGAAATATTTTGGCAACGCAAAATATTGAACGCAAAACCTGAAGTAAATATTTTCATGCTAAAGCAAATAAACACATTTTTGACCAATCGGCTATAAACAAAGTCTGCTGAGAGACTAGACGCCAATAAATGCCACGTCTGTAAAAGCATTATCTCTTAGGAGATGTGTGTGTTCTCCGCGGTTTTGAAGATGAGTGTTTTCAGGCACTGCTGAACAGGTGCCAGTCGCAGTGGTTTGTGGCAAAAACAGTGTCTGTGTGTGTGTGTGTCTGACAGATGTGTGCGAAACATCAATCCACACATTCTAATACTAGACTTACAGCTCTGCAGGACTGCGTGCAACTAGGCATTTAAGTGTGAGCCACGTCCCGTGTGTGGTCGGCCGCCTTATCCCACACATCATTTTTAAAATCATATACAATCGTGGCACAAACGCATACTGGCGAAATTACCGTGAGCCCAAACCCTGAACTCCCATACAGAAGTGTTAGATCTGTTTAAAAGATCAAAGATTCCTGCAGAAGGGAGGCTGTCTGTGAGGTTTAACTCAAGATTTGTGTGAGCATGTTTGTTGAACAGTACAAGGCATCGGTGTATAAATCTCTGCATGTCTTGCTGCAGCTGTGTTGGCTGGGGGAATGGCAGCAATGTTACTTCACCTAAAGATCAAAGGTTAAGCGGCCCAAGCACTGAGTCTGTGCATGCATGTTTTCCATGAGGCTTTAAAAACATGTATCTTTTAAATTGGCCCCTTTTAGATCAATCGGGCTGGTTCATACTTGGACATTCTCTGTACAGATAAGATAAAAACCATTTAAAAGAACAATTCACACAAACTTCTGTCATCATTTACTCACCCTTCAACTTAAATGTTCTTTCAACAAGGAGGTACGAAAATGGACATTTTAGAAAAGTTGTTATTATTTTTATTCCTGCACAATTGCAATGAAAGGTGACTGAAGCTGACAATACTCTAAAAGGACACAAAATCGTAAGTGTATCCACTTCTGTGCTCCAGTCCCCATTCACTGTATTACACAGAATAGTAAGTGGTTGAGTAAACGATAACAGACATTGTCATTTTCGGGTACACTGTCTCTTTAAGATCTTTAAGTCTGTCAGGTACATGTTATGAGTAGATCTCCCGCTTAGCCTCTTTGCTATGTCACTTCCACAGACTTCCAGTCATAAATAAACCGCAGATGTGTGGAACAACCCGTGCGAACCACCCCCGCTTACAGATTGAGTTACATGCCCACAATCTGCAAACACAGGGGGCCGTACCACTAATCACGCACGGTGGGGGGGTTACGGGCCACGCCAGCTCTCAACCTGTCACATGCTCTGTTTGATGGATGAAATCAATAAAAGTCTCCTGGAGAAATCTGGAGCCAATGAAAGTAAGGAACACACACACACGCAGGCACAGAGCGGGTACAAGACATTTCAGTCAAACCTGCATTGGTAGTATAAATAAACAAAAACAAATGCTACAGGCGTGATTTTAAATGCATTTCTGCTGAGGAAGATAAAAACACACATACCTGTAGGGAGAAAGCTCGCAGCGCTGGGATTGGAATGAGGGCAGCCATGAAGAACGCTGTCACATTACTGATGGAGGTCAGAGCTACACTGGCCCCAGTCCTCTTCAAACATTCACCAGTGCGGTCCTGAGAGACAGACAGACGTAACGTAAAGAACATAAAGGCTGTCATTCCACATTCTCACTGTTATTTTTCTCTAATTTAGTTTCCTTGCTTCCCTTCCTTTAATTTAACTTCCTTCTTTATCTCCCTGTTCTTTAGAATAAAACAAACTGCCACTGCCAAATTGCTGTAAACTAAACAGATATTAATATGCAAAAATGTTGAATATTTGTTAACGCTCTGTTCACAGACAGTGATGATTTCTAAAGACGCCATTTTTGCAGCCATTGCATCAGTTGTGACAGTAAATTAAACCTCTGATTTCATGATTTACACTTTAAAAATTGAACAGTGGTAAAGAAAGAAATCTTTGCTTAATTCCTTTTTTTGAATGACATTTCAAACGTGTTTAAAGTCAGAAAAACAGACATTTGCTCTGACAACGATAATTCTAATTTAATTAAGCGTTGACAGACTCATTATAGCTTCTGCTGAAGGTGTAACTGCTCTGATGTTTCCATCAAAAACAGACTCACGTCACACAACCTGCCATGACAGCTTAATGACCTGAACTCTTAATGCAACGCTTTCCTTTCTAGTCCCGCAATTATGTGGATTTTTAACTGTGTACCTCGTCTCTCCTTATCCCTCACTCGCACAGAAATATTTTCCATCAAAGGGAGGACATATCTCTTAAAGCGACCCAGGACACACAAACATGATTGGCTCTCTGTCTTGTTAGAATAAGCGCTCTCTCCTCATTTCAAAGCCATTCAGGATGAGAGACGGGAAAGAAACAGTTTTGAGAGAGAGAAATACAGAGAGAGAGAGAGAGAGAGAGAGAAAGAGAGAATGTGCAGGACCACACATGAAGAGCTTTATAACAGGAAGGTTCTACTCTTCGCTCACCCCTCCCACAGGGCAACTGTTTACTTTCTAAACAAAAGTCTCTCATAAACACAAGCGGACGCCTGCCTGAACTCACCTCCTCTGAGGAAACGTCATCTAAATCACCTCATACACACAAAACCCCACCAACAAAACCTAAACACAGATACCCCAGACAGATTTACCAAAGCAAACGTACACACAACTGACTTCAAAACAAGATGGTATACGCGATTGCTTATCGTCCAATCAAATCCTACTTGGGGAAATAATTATTTGCATTCTTCATGCTATTTTAAGTCCTCCACAGGAGGGTTTCCTAACAAAGAAAACACTGTGTCTGCACCATTGATGGTTATACATATGGTGCTTTAATGGGTGTGAAGGTTATTTTAGTGGAGTTCAAACAGACCAACAAGCTACCACAGATGTAACATACATCACATCGTTTATCACTGTGGACAAAGCTCAACAATCACAACTTGAATTACCTGAACTGAATAAGTTAAACAATATATTTACCATTTAATAGTTTAAACCTAACAACCTTCTTTTGTTTGAAACATTTGACAAGCTATTGCTCTTTAAAATGAAATGCCACTTTGAATGGTTTGACATCGTATGATATCATCTGTAGACAGTAACTTATACAAGAATATGTTCTGTGGTCTCTGTATACTGAATTATCACCACTGTCAGTTATGACGGTTTTAATATGTTATTTTAAAGCCAAGTCACGGCCTAAAAAGTGCAGCAGTGATGAGGAGAAAACTTCTTTAGCCACTCATCATTCAGCGGCCCTCACCAGCATAGCCTTACATCAAAGCTCAGCGCTGGTGTTTTTGAAGTTACATCACAAGCTGGGCAGGTACACGCACATTCCTTTAGCCAAGTGATAACATGAGGGCACGCTTAGCGAGGTACCCCCTCTCTTCCCCCTGATAACACTCTAGCTCCCTGGTTCTGAATGAATCTCCTTGTCTCGACACTATCTGCAAAAGTGCAACCATTTCTGCATTGAGCTGGCTGCAGTTCTGAAAATGGTTATTTACTTGTGTGTCCTGTTTGTAGGACGTGTGTGGGAGATAACACACCTCAAATGGAATTCTCTTGTTCTGACCGGTCTCGCTAAAAGCATGAGCCAGTAGGAACACATCGTCTACCCCAACTCCAAGGGCCAGGAACGGCAACACCTTGACAAGGGCACAAGTAACAGAACAGTATGCTGTAGGTGAAGGTAAACACAACAACAGAACATTTGCTGTTAAAGTAGGTGGTGCTACATGCAGTGTTGGGGATGGTATTCTTAAATGATTAAGTTAATGTAGCTTTTTGAAAAAGCAGTAAGCGAGAATAATATAATGTATAACATATATAATGAATATAATATAATAAAAGCAACTGTTTGATTCTGTATAATTATCATAATATATTATATTGTATATTGTTTATATTATATAATATAATACAAGTAACTGTTTGATTCTGTTATAATTGTATATATTATGGTTGTCATATATATTAAAGTATAAACAATAATGTTATTTAATGTTATTAAATAATGTTTTTATAATATAATATAAATATGGTTGAAAATATAGTAATATAAACAGGTTGAAATTCAACACATCATGGTAAAAAACTTAATACAATAAAGTAACAAATGTATATATTTGTATTATATTTAGTTATGTGTGTTAGTTGAAGTGTGTTGTACCTGGGTAGTAGCTGCATTAAAGGAGATACCCAGCAGAGAGCAAAGCCCCAGTCCAGCAGCAACAGACAGAGTGACCAGTAATACTCCAGCCAGCCCCACGGCCCCCTGCGACTTCGCACAGTCCCATCGCAGCATGGTCAGACATGCATAGGCGAGCTGCACACAGACAACAAGACAGTCTGACATTATCACGTTACCACAGCGTAGAGTGAGGCTCAGTGCAGCTGGGCAAGACATGTACCGGCAGGCTGCGTGTAACATTACATCAAAGCAGCATTCACACCAAATCCTAATTTTGGACAAGAAAACATTTCTATGACTGCGGTGTGATTATCTGTTTTTCTTTAGAAATTTAAAGCTAGGTCAGCGTTTTTTCATTGGGTGTCTTTAAAAAAGAGAAGGGTGAAAAAAATTGGCAGATTTGAACTGAAACATCTTATAATTTCCTATAGTTTTAGATTCTCAGGTAAGCGAGTAAGACTTGAAAGAGAGGAACTCTCAAAAACAGAAGATCTTGATACAGGACTGGAGGTGTGGGGTTGAGTTTTACCATTAGGAGGTAGCCACTGGCGATACGAATCACGCTGACGTCAGAGAAGGACTTGAGGATGTCTTCCAGGGTGGTGGTGGTGAATGTGAGAACTTTCTGAGAGGAATTTACAGGCACACTCTGCTGGACCACCTGAAGACAGAGAAAAAAAAATTCTTTCCAAGATGTTGTTGTTTCATAATTATCATCTTCCCACTTTCCTTGTTTTGTCCCTCTGGCAAACTCAACTAATTAAATTGTAGAAATCCCAGATAATTGTTCTCAGAAATGAATATTGCAGCCCCATTTCCTAAAACCACACAAACCTACTTTTACAGACACACACATGTTTGGCCCTGCACACACACACACACACATACACGCACGAAAAGGAAACCCTAAGCCAAGCGGAGGTCAGGGCTGACAAAACAGAGAGAAGATGATGTCACACATAAGCCACCAATGGGACGGCAGCTGTGAAAGAGATTGAGTGCTGAGCGGGTTAATGTGTTCCAGACGGTCCTGTCAAACACACATACACATGCACAGATACCACACACACGCTACAACACACACGCAAAGACAACACACAAGTGCTGGGGCCACCGCACGAGAAAGGGTTCAAGCCTGCAACGGACACCCACTCTAGCAAAAACAGACCCTTTGGGTGTGCTGTAATTCTACCACACCGGAGTTGATGAGATCTGGTTTTTGTATTACTCTACAACGATTACACCTTATGTATAAAACCAAGGACAAATGGAAAAATTCGATGGCGATTATCAAGTGAATTACCCTTTAAAGACATTACAGCTTATAGGACAGTTTTTATTCTTATCGAGTCTGTGTGTTAAAGTGAGTTTTACCCACAGGTAGAAACTGTTCACAATATGCCTCTGACCCATTGAGAAATCAGTATAATGCACAGCTTCCTGTCCCTCATAAAAGCACATACGCATATGAAGGGTTCAGTACATGCATTTATACAATGTCCCACTGTGCCCTTTTCAGACCCTACAGATGTGCCCCGTCTTTCCAAGTTCACACTTAACTTGAGGGTTTAAAGTGTGGAGAAGGAAAAGAGGGAAGTCTTTGCCTTTGAAGGAACTGCACTTAAACAACCTGGTCCTAACCTTAGGAGACACAACGCTTGTGGAATGCATACAACACTTATGACTGGAGATGGAATGTCTTTACACTGTGTGTGTGTGTGTGTGTGTGTGTGTGTGTGTGTGTGTTCCAAGACACAATGATGACTAGAAAAATTGGCAAATGCCCTCAAACTGTTACTGACAATCAAAGACATATGTTGTATGTACCTATTGTTTGTGTTTTTTTGTACTATAACGACAATAATACTTCTATAAAAGGGTCATATGTAAGTACAGTACAGTGTGTTCCTGGAGTCTGACAACACTAGTAATTCTATTTAACAAAAAATTAAACATAAAATATATTATCAACATGAAAGTTTGATGACAAATAGAACTGGAATATTGACACTTTCTTAGAAGTTGTTCCAAACATTGAATAAAATATATTATCTACTAAGGGCAACAGTTGGAAAAAATGATCTCCACTCTACATTCTGAGAGCACTTTCACGTCCTGTGATTGGGTGTCTTTCAGCCAATTAAATGATGTGAAGAGAAGCACACTTACCTCAGAGTATTTCCTCTGCCAGGCCTCCAGTATGGCAGCTGCTTTGTCCTCGTTCCAGTTGATGTGCGAGACCTCCTCATAGCCCTTCAAGTGCTCGTACATCTGCTTTGGGGTCATGAGTTGGAACATGGTCTGAAGAGCATGTGCGCTGAGAGTTAAACCAAACAAAAGAGACAAGAACATTTCAAATTAAGGGATGAAAGCATCAATAATAAAGATACATATATATTTAGTAATGACTAAATACAAAAAGAATTGTTCAGATATTCAACAGGTTCTGCAAATAAACAGTGACTTTCCCAACTGTAGAGTTCAGACTCCCTCAAGTGTCTCAATCTGCTATTGTTAAACCAACAGTTTTCTGAAAGGAGTGGGAGTGGATTCTGGGAAAAGATTCCTAGAAATCTTAGTATACAATTCCTAAGCCTCTTCCGAATCTTTCCACCACTGTTGTATCATTCTTGGGATTTATGACAGTACTCATGCATTATTAAGACACTGAATCCCTTCTCCACTTAAGCCTGCACAGCTCTGGGGAAAAATGGCCCGTTCCTGGGGTGAAAGGCGTAGACTTTCCTCAGTCTGTGAGAATGCATACTAATATGCAGTTTAATAATGAGTGCACTTACCCAAGGAAAAGAAGAAAACAAACTTCTTACTGTACGTGTAAGTATATAACAGAGAGACACAGAGTCTGGTTTATACACTTAAATGTATTGCCTAAACATTTTTCTACTCTGTCAGATAGCAGTGCTAACTAACTGAAGCGCACACTCTCTTTTTCTCTTTTTATGTTGTCATCACACATATAACTCCTGAGGTATGTTGAAGATATGATATACAGAATGTTAGCGACTGAATGAAATGAATGAAAGTGAATGATGACAAGCTGTCAGTCAATAACAAGACTATTGTAGTCCAAAAAAAGTCATACAGCTTTAAAACAACATAGGAATATTTTGATGAATATTTGAATATTTTGTCTCTTAAATTAGTTTCTTGGAATGTTACCAGCATTTAGAGCACATATTAGTATCTTACCTCAGAAGTTTGCCGCTGTCATTCTTTTTGGTCCCACCTACAATAAGCTCCTCCTGCCAGTGCATGTACTTTTTGGAGAGCCCATAGCAGCCTCCAGTCAGAACACGAGCCACGTCAAAAGGCTTAATAATATGAGAGATTATAAATCAGAAATTCAAGAAGACAAACAATGTTGCTTTAATTAACACATTTTTATCTGTAGTCACTTATAGATACACAAACATCTAACACTGAATAACAAACATCCTCAGCTAAGCTTTATAGCAATTTATACATGAAATGAAATCTATTTGTCAGATGCTTTCATGCAAAGCAATTTATAGTACATGCAATTTTCTCAATGTGTGTTCCCTGGGAATCAAACACAAAACCATGGCTTTGCCGCCATCATGCTTATCTAGTTGAGCTACAGGAACATTTCTCAAATGGTCTGTCATCTATTGCAATTCCATGCTTCTCACCCGTGTTGTGTTCTTGTTGGGGGCTGACATTGGGCAGTCAGGGTCTGCAGGGTTCAGGCAGGGGCGGTCCATGTAACCATGGCCCACCTCTGCTTTTACCAGCATCTCCTCCCAGGTATCCACCGGAACCTTCATCTCCTTCAGAGCAGCAATAAATTCCATTGGATCAAAGTTGGTCCACTGCATGGAAGGTTTGCCACTATGGAAGACAAAACCATTAACCTCATTTAGACCTAATACTCCATATATACACACACACACACACACACACATTCCAAAGGTCTGATATGGAGGGTCAGTTAAATTGAGTTGGACTCTAAACCATGAACATGTTTGAAGAAGTACGGTAGCTGCAAGGAGTGGATGAATTCAGGAGGCTTATGAATAGACGGGCGTTACACGTCACCGCGGCCGTCTGGATTGGATTTCAGCCTACCTCCATAATAACAGCTTTGAGAAAATGGAATCAATCCGCTCATCTGATCTTTATCCCCTCTAATTATACTGCAGGGAAGGGTGATCCCGCGCTGGACCTGGCATCTCCCTACAGCTGACAGACCGGCACTGTACTTTCACAAATCTCCAGCGATTTCCATGCCATCTCATCTCAGTTGCTTCTTTCAGCACCCTGTTCTCCTTCTCTGTCCTCACCCACTTTTCCAATCCACCTGGTCATGTGACTCTATCCTCAATCGCCCTTTCTTGCTCTGGGTTTTCCTTCCTTTTTTTCTCTCCATTAGTGATCCAACCATTCTCCATCAAAAAGACTCCACCTTTCCATCCACCATCTTTGTCTGGTTTCTCCTTGTTTTCCCTCCTGCTTTCATTCTTTCTCTATGTGTTTCCTTCTGTAAGCTTCACTCTCTTCCTCTTCTGGCAGGCCTGCAGTGGTTTAGACCACATTGTATGTGCCTAACCAGGCTTGAGTCATTATTCCAAGTCCTCCAACCAGAACACAGTAAAATCCTTATTTACCATCCATTATGAAGGGAAAGAGGATGGGGGAAGGAAGAAAAACTTTTACAGACTTGGTGGTTCTTTACCGAGTTTAACTGCTGCGAGAAACCATTTGTAGCAGATAAGTGGAACAATTGTGTGGGGCCTCAAGTGTCTGATGTTCAACCATCAGAATAAAGAACAGCCTTCAGACTGCAAACACTGTACAAGCCACAGCATATCAAATAAACAAGGCAAAACCTTTCTTTAAACACTTTAAAATGGTTTCACTGCAGCGTTTAAAGAAAATACATTTTGCAATGTTCCCATTTGTTGGCTTAGAGTTGGATCTGTGAAGTGTATGGAAACGGCATTTCTGGCTAATCTAAATGGTTTAAACTGAAAAGAACAAGCACCAGGTGGCGAAGAATCAAACATTACAGCTTCCAAACAAATACTGGAAGGGGCGTGTAACTTACGGGAGGTAAACCAATCCCGAATGGAGTTTAGCACCTTCCCAAAAGCAATCCAGCGGAGTGATGACTAGACATGGGTGCAGTTTCTCTATAATCTGTGAGAAGGACGCAGCATTAGTCATAAATCTTTTAGTAGAACTTGTGAAGACGCATCACTAAAACATTTTCCAAAAAAACAAACAAACCAAGAATTACTTCTCTTTACCCGGTCAACAAAATTTTCTGTAACAAGTTCTCCTGATTTGTAGCATAAATGTTCCAATTTCCATTGTCTGAAAATACAACAAGAGGAAGTGTAGCAACTAGTAATGAAAAACAAATGTACAGTCTTCTATTGAACTCCTCATATACAACATAACACACGATTCCTGATGTTTCCATAGACGGTTGTACCTGTTGTACATGTAAACGTGGACTCTGCTGGCCTTTATGGCAGAGTCCAGGTGCTGCTTCAGGGCCTCCACGGTTAGAACATTAGCATCTTCCTGCCGCGGCGTCTGGATCATGAGCTGAGGACTGAACATGGCCTCCTCTCCAATCTTCTGCCGCGTGTACTTGAGTTCCTGGTTCACCCTGCCGCCCACTGGGAAACAGAAGAACAGTGATGGAGAAGACATTTAAATCTTAACATTTAAATTCTGTTGAATCTTTTGCAAGCAAACAAGGGAGACAGGAAGTCATTGCAGAGTAAACATGCACATTATATAGTGCACATAAAGTATCCATTTATTTACTTAATATCAATAAACAGTTTGATCAGTGACAACCAATCGTAACACTCAGCGTCACCACAGAAGGTCAAACAAAGTCTCACAGTAATCAATTATATAGTTTAGCGTCGATGAAAAGGAATTTATGCTAACACTTGTACTGCCTCCCACCCATGCTAACTGCTCCTCCAAATGCCTTTTTATTACACCCTCCAACACCTGCAGTCTTCTTCACAGCTCTCAACTAGGCTCATGAGTTACGAGCATGTATGAAACACGCTTGTATCCGCACACATGTGGGTGTTTCGGCTGCTTCTCCTAGCTGTCGATTCTTCACACGCTCTCTACCGACCTCTAAGACTAGAAGACTTCTCCATTTCTAAGACCAAGCACCCTGGAGAAACAGGCAGAACAGTTCACAAACGCTTCACAGTTACCTCACGTCACCACCTAATAAAGGTAACAATTGTGTTTCATCCAGGTAATATGTTTCTACCTCACAATCAACCTCACAAACAAGTCATCGACTGTGTTTTCGTGGTGAAACGTTTCTACTGAGATGTTGAAATGGAGGAGGGTTCATTTATGGCCACTGAGGTAACAAACCTCAGTACTCGAGTGATGACAGATTTACCTTCAAATAACTGGGCCAAACTGGATGTTATTATTCTGCTAGCGGACTATAACAAGTTAATGTAACATGCTTAACAAGATCTGCTCAGACCTTATAGCTTTTACACACAACAAAGCTCAATATAAATCGTAGCGAAGTACATTGAATACAATTTAAGTATCAACTAGCACACTTTAAACATTTTGAATCGACTTAAAAATGTCAGTGGTTTATCCAAAGCAAAACCAATATTCAAAAATGAAATGCAAAACAAAAGTTAAAATATCTTTTGTACATCAAAATGAAAAATGACCAAGAACTACAACTCGCACCTAGTTGCGTGTGGAAATATCTCATCACAACCTCTTTACAATCCGTTTGTGTTTCTTTTTTAACCCCACACACTGCACATATGCAGGAATGGTGTCAATTTTCTATGCTGTATAAGTTGGAATAAAACACAAAATATAAAACCTAATTCATAATCATTTTATCTTTCTGACAGAATGTTTTTCAAAACCACAAAAACTTGCAGCACAGAACAAACACCACAAACACTGAAACAGTTATCATGGCTCTTAACTAAAGCAAGAAAATGTCTTTTTCTCATTAACCTATTCCAACTCTAGGGGAAGAGTCGTGTAAAACAATCTGTAACAACTTATAAACTATAATCCAATTTAACAATGGTTTTTAGTTCACCAGACAGATATGGGTTGAATATTTTTAAACCGTTGTAATTGTATTAAAGTCAAAAATTACCATGCTTTCTCAGGGCAGACCACCCAGCCAGAGAAAAAGACTTACGACCGAAAAACGTCTAAAAACATTATTAGAATGTGACAGATTTATTTTTTCTTGGGCCCAAACGTCCATCTGATCTTATTTCAGGGCATGTTTATAATATCCTTCATTAATTGCAGCTTTAAGCGAGTCTGAGGTTTTCTTCAACAGTTATTGGTACCAGGCCCATTACATCCCAGACAAGCTCTGGGAACACTGACATGTTTTGAAGATGAAGCAACCTTGCAAGTCAGAGGTTTCTCCTCTGGATGAACATGAACTGAGTCACCTTCATGTCATCAATGTCTCTTCTGATCTAGACAAAAACCTTTGGAGGAAACAGGAAGGAGCCACAACAACGCATGAACCCTGGAGAAATGTAAACCCCTCTAGAGGTTTACAGGTGACAAACTGCCTTGCCTCAGGTGTGAAATAAACACCCCTGTGTGTGTGTGTGTGTGTGTGTGTGTGTGTGTGTGTGTGTGTGTGTGTGTGTGTGTGTGTGTGCGAACAAGCTAGTAAGCAAGCACTGAATTCACTCAAACAAGACTGCAGGTGTGATTTAAGGTCTTTAAGGAATTCAAGGAAATTTAAAGGAATTTTACATTTTAAGGTGATTTAAGGAAAAACCAGCATGACTGTCTAATTCTGTGAAAACGTCCAGCAGACTCAGAACAGGTTTAGACTTTAATAGGACAAATAACACTAAACACAAATCCCATATGTTCAGTTACTATAACCATTTTTGAGTGGAATTGAGAAGCGGTCACAAATCATTTGAAACAAACTTACTGAACCAAACCAATCACGACATTTGTTAAGCCTACCTCAGAATGATCTACTACAACAAAAATATCAGTTCTTCTGTAAATCTGTAAATTCTTAACAATTCTTTCATTACTTAAGGGGGAAAGCAACATAATATTACTATCACGATTAGAACTTTAGTCTGTAGCCCTACTGGTAGAGCACAGCACCTGCAACACCAGAATCCTGGGTTCAATTCTCAGAGAGCAAACATACTGAATGCACCAATTTACTTGAAGTTGCAATGTTTTCCAATGAAAGTTTTCCTTAAATAAGTCAAATCTAATATGACATTTTTGTACTTGCATTGGACAACATATAACTTTATATGAAGAATCAACACACATATTTGTGTGTATCCCACAGAACAACATACAGGTGCTAAAGTGTGACTCAATAATTTCTCTCAGATAGGAGGGCAACAGGGTGGTTATGAATCTGGTGTGCATGTCAGTGTGTGTTGGTGCCTCCACTGAGCCCATTCAATTTGTTGCATAACATTAACCCTTGAACCTCCCTTTCACAAACAGGGGGAGCTGCCATTGGAAAGAGATTCTCCATTGCCCTGGTTTTCAAGCAGCGCATTGCTATTCTCACCATTCAGCTGCAGAGTGGCTTTTGAGTGGCCGTTTCAGAGGGGTGTGTGGGGTATTTTACAAAAGAAATGCCCCACCCACTCCCCACCGCCACCGAAACCACTGCACTCAACCCCTTTAAGATCATGACATAACTTCACACTGTTCCTAGCCCCCCTGCCGCCCACTACTTCATCCTACCAAATACGCCAATCACACGGCTGGAGGGCTGGGTGGAGTTCCTGGAGCAACCCCTTGATGCAATGGTGGGGTTATGGTGGCTGGTGAGGGACTTTTTAGGCGGGGGCCGGAGAAAGGGGCTGTGTGTGGCAATGCTGGCACAGGGAGGCACTTTTTATGACTGTGTTGCGGGCGGGATTAGCTGGATTAAACTCCAACTCAGAGAGACCCCCTGTGGTTGCACGGAAGTTTCTGCACAGGGTCTCACTAGCAAGATTTTGGGCGCAAACTGCAGTGAGCTGACCGTGATGTTTCCGTTACTACAGGAGGCTAACACAGCCCCGCTTCTAAACTAGCTAGCTACCTTTAAAGCATTTACACAACTGTTGATTCAACTCTGAGTGCTGAGCTTGGTCACGGTTTGGTGGCAAAAGCAATTTTGCATTTTCAGACACAAAAGTTAAAAACGATGTTACTTTTCAGACAGGTAGCATCTATATAAACAAAACAAATACTGTTGTGTATAATGAACTACTGCACACAAGTCCTCTAACAGCTGTCTATATGACTTCCACCAGGCGCTTCTTCTGCAGAAGTGATACGAGAGATGGAAAGTGAGAGTGAGAGAGCGTCCCTGACCCGCAGCTGTAGCACAATGCCCCCAAGCAGCCTGTTCGACCCCTGACACAAATTTTACACCGCAGCTGCCATTTACTCCACACTACATTACCATATGTATGGCCTGCTCTCCTCTAATTATGCTAATCACCTGTCTAGATCTGCCCCACAAAAAAATGGATGTATTTAGCAGTCCGCTGCCTACAAATACAGCTTACCGCAATCCAGTGATGTACATTCAGAGGGGCCTGAATGGGTAGATTTTTCCACGTTGCTGGCTTCATTCAGGTCCCTTCCTCTT
Organism: Yasuhikotakia modesta; assembly: GCA_036877545.1. Taxonomy (NCBI): domain Eukaryota; kingdom Metazoa; phylum Chordata; class Actinopteri; order Cypriniformes; family Botiidae; genus Yasuhikotakia; species Yasuhikotakia modesta. The sequence continues at coordinate 33,842 of JBAJNP010001006.1, read as the reverse complement.
AAGAAAAAACTATTCAAATGAACTGGATCACACCGCAACAAAAAGCAAGGGGGAAAGTGTGTGTGTTCATGCGCGCTCAAGGTTGGGGGTGGTTTCGTGTGTGTACCTACCCAAACATTTAGCAAGTTCCAGCAAAATAAGATATCACTGGGACATTTTCCTGATTTCCAGTCAACCTGTATTTTTTTAAATAATGTCACTTATTTGTTTACACCAATCTCTACACCAATCTTTACAACAATCTGCAATGTTAGTTTACAAATACAAAAACTTTAATTGCCATCTTGCTAAAAAAGCACTATAACATGAATTTGAATTTCAGAGAGCATTTAAGTAACAAATTTCAATTCACACAACATGCATAAGAACATCTCAAGTTCACTAACACGTTCCAAAACTTTGTTTACAGTTCACATGCACGCAGCGAGATTTTACGATGGGACCAGATTGCAGAAAAACTACCTTTCTAGCCAAAACACAAACAACACTTCGGCTACTATACTCCTTCCTTCTACTCCCCTCCCCCTCGCAGAAGTCCTCCGCCCCTTGGCCGCAGAGAGAGGGAGGGTGGAGAGGGGGAGGGCCGGACCACCCGGCATCCATGGCAGGACTCTGTGTTTACATTTCTGCGCTTCACTCTGTAATACATCTGGCATCCCAGGGCTGGACTCCCAAGTGAGGGGGGGGGGATTGAGTGTGTATAAGCGTGTGTTTGTGTGTCAGTGTGAGGACAGGAGATCGGGGTGGGGGGGTGAAGTGCAATAATAACCTTTCGGAAGAAAATAAAAAGAGAGAGAGATTGAGAGACTCTTTTCCGTCATGTTGGTGGCTCTGTTTTTTGAATAACATGAAGTTATGCAGAATATAAACAGAGAGGATGGAGGGCTGTCGGAATTCTGGCTACAGATGGGAGTCACTCGTAATGTTACTTCCACACAGTTGCATAAGTTATACAACTGAGGTTACATTGATCAACATTCAGACACCAAAGTCAGACAAAAACTGCTCACCTCACGTTTTTTGTTCTACAAACATGAATATTACCAAACAGCAATGTTGAGGAAATGTGTTTAAGGGACTAGCCTTACAACTTTTGCCTGGAAGACAAAAAAACTGACAAAAATATTTAGTAGACTTACACTGAAACATCACAGGACCAATAAGTAACCACTAAAAGCCTTTTAAACATAACAGAAACACCAGCCACTGAGGTTTTGCACAAGCATGTAAAAATCACTCAAACATGTCAGCCATTAAAGTAAACTATCGATATAGTTACACAATACTTACATGGTTCACTGTCCTAGCTATACATTGCCAGTGCACCTACACCTCAGTCTCTTTAGCTTTAATATGCCAATTGTACATGAGCGGCTGCTACAGCATTGAGGATTAAGGTGACTTCTGGGGGCGGGTACGCAGAACACAATCTCAGCAGCTCGGGTTAGATAAACTTCAAACCAGAAGCTTGAAGCCCTCAGGGCTCCACATACATCCCTTATAGTTCAGCCATGTGTATCCAAGCCTTCTCATGCACATCAAAACAGGGAGATTCCACTGGATCCCAGTCTACTCACCAAAGAACAGGGAGGCCACATTTTTAAGCCACTTCCTCTATAATGAAAGAGTGACTTCTTCTCAATATGCACTGGAGGTTAAACATTCCTGTGTTATAAAGAGATTAATTTCTAAGCATCTTCATATTTCATCTTAATGCAGATCAAGTATGTCAATATATTACTGTTGAATTTAAAGGCACATTTACATTTAATCCCAAAATCACTTCACAAAATCATGTGTACGTAAAGGGTTCTAGTCACAAACAAACAGCAATAGCGCACGTTAATAAAAAAACATAAAACCAAAAATAAGACCTAATACACCAACAGCTACTTTAAACAATAAAATTAAGCCAAATTATACTCATCCATAACAGCCAGCAATGGAAAGATCTACCATATTGATCATATATTTGTAATAAATTCACACTGCCCCCTGCTGGGTACATTTTGCTGGTAGAAACGAACCAAGTGACAATAAATTAATCAAGTGATTCGTTCACAGAAAGGCATGAGTTAGTGCCATCTAGCAGATCCTCTCTCATCATCTGTGGTCCTTAGCTGGAACCCCTCACTCTGCACCCGGGTCATATAGCCAGTATCAGATGAGCTTTTAAAGAGCGGAGTCTCCACTCAATGACCTCAGTTCCTAAGGGACACAGCCTTGTGGCCCCGAACCTCACACTGCTCCTCCCACCCCCACAGAAGAAAATGGGACAGTCCAAACCCTGATATCTCAATGATTTCACTGCAAGAGCAGTTCCTCTCAAAAGCAACCAGGAGGGGCGGTGCACAGGAAGGCAAATGTTTACGTGAAATAGTTTTAATTAAATTCAGGCGGTGCTGGTATTTTTCGTTACAACACTGAGACTGTGTAGATGGCTCTGCTTATTTCATCTAAAAAAATGTTTAAATATAAATAACAAAAAAGCAAACATATTTCAAAGTAACAATTATAGGTTACACAAAATATTATTTGTGCATGCATACACTGCAACATCATAATTATTTTGAGTATTTTCTGACTTCCTCAGATCTTCACAGAATGTTTACAAATCTCGCAAGGTTCTATAAGAGTTTCAAGTCTCCACAAGCTGCGTTGATATCAGATCAGTGAGAGGATACAGCCAGTGACTCTATAAACGATGACAATATCATCTGCATCAATCATGTACCGCTAAAAATCTGTAGAGCAACCAAACAAATTATAATGGTTGGACCGCACAGTCCTCAATGGCAAGTGATGAAAGACTATATGAGATCACACTGAATCCCATTCAAGCTGAACTTAAGGGAGAGTAAAAGAAACAGCTTTACTGAAGGGTCATTTGGGGGTCGCTAGCAAAAGACTGTTCCAAACGAAACATAAACATGCATCCTAATGGACGTTGGGCCGACATCTCCCAGTGCAAAACCTGGCCAGCCAGAATAATCTATCCCTCAGCTGTGGAGTTTAATCTAAACAAACAGATCTCAATGTTACTGCATCTGGAAGCTGTCATGCGCCTCAACATGGGAACAACTGAGGTGCGAGTGAATGTGTGTCTCAGCAACCGACTGTCATACTTCATCTGCAACCCCCCCCCATACTTCTTGGAAAGGAAACGTGGAAATAAAGCACCGCAGATAAAACCATAAAAAGGATAAAGCTCTGGTTTAACAAAGTGCTTGTGACAGGCATTAGAATGAACGAAAATGACTATATTGTTACACTGAGCATTAGAACCTCAGAAGAACCATCAGGGTGTTCCACAACCAATATAAACAAGAAGTGGAAGAAGTTAAAAACAGCTGGTGATGACAGAAACCTTACACTTGTCATGTTGGACATGGAAATATTATGCTAATAAAATGCAATAGAATGTTCACCCTGTTGCTATTAAGATATGCAGGTCAAGTATGGTGACCTAAGCTCAATGCCTGACCTCTGCAATTAACCTATCCGGTTAGTGCACACATCTGAATGGTGAGTCACGAACACACACCTGGAGCATTGAGCGGCAATGCAGCACTCCTGGAAGAAATTGGGGGCAAGATGTTTTGCTCATGGCCAACTTGGTTGTTTCCTGCTCACACTGGGAATCAAACTGGTGATCTTCTGGTTAGTTGCCACCTCAAATATTACACATTACCAAATATTACCCAAATATAGCCTATTTCTGATTAATATAAATAAAAAACATCTATATTAACAGAATATTTGAGCTAGAGCCTTTGGGTGAGCAAAAAGAAAACACATTCACCGGTTTTGTACACAAAACATCTCAGCCTAAAGAATTGTCATAAATCAGTTTTGATCTTTGTAGCAGAAAAAAAATGTTTTCCACACACACCAACATATCTTTAAAGACATCAAAATGTGCCAGGGTTGCAAATCAATGGATTGTTTCCACAAGAAGAAGCATTTTCTATATGCGTTCCTTTATTCACACATGGTGTATTTACAATCAAATAACACAATGAAAACCACCCTGTCCAATTAATGTAATTTAATATAAAAACAGCCAATGTAAGATCAATTATAAGGAAAGCCCTCATATCACTTATGATCATATCAAAGTTTCTGGAACTGCAGGAATGCAGATAAAAGCAGAAAAGAGTCCCGCCCCTCCCCCTTTAAAAAAAATCACCACCCACAATACGGGCCCCTACACTCACAATTGACTTATTCATAAGATAAAACAACTTTCTTCAAACTTTCTTCTTGAAACAACTGTGGTTAGTGCAGGGACGAGCGCGCGCCTCTGCCTGTAGTTCGCTCCGTTGCTCTTGAAAGTCTGAGACAAATCTTTTTGGAAAGTTGAAAACCGTCCAAAACAGGACCACACACAGGGTCTGTGAGTGCTGGAGGCAGACACACACACACCGACTCGCACACACGCACAAAATGGCGGATTTTGACCAACTCTATTCGCGTTAATTCACTCACGATACTTGATAAATAAGTGCGAAGCGACGCATCGAATTTGCGAACGAGCGGCGCGCGCCGCGTGCTCGCGCGCTGGTCGAGCACTCGAACAACACAATAACATGCTTTCATATTTAACCTGGGTTATTTATGCCAGATTTATATATAATAAACAAACATACAGATTGCATGACAGAAGCCCACCGCACCCACCGCTTCGTGTCTTTACAATGCACTTGCAGGAAAAACGAACATGTGTGAAATGACATGTATTCTTACCTTCTACCCAGAGTTTCTCCACGTTCGTCTCCAGATTAGCTGCCCGTAAACCAACAGCAAAAGCTCCAAATATTAAAAGACCCACGACTAGAAACTTTCCACAGTTCTTCTGTATGTAACAGCCGAGATTAAACAAAAGTCTTTGAAACTTTGCTCGGAGCCACAGCGGTGCTTTCCTCCCAGTCGCCTTTCCCTGCGATAAGAGAGGACAGACCAAATATTAAACTCAGCCGATCTCATAGCGTTATTTAATATTAAATATATATTCTCCGGCCTTTGAATGAATTGCAGAAAATAATTTAAGATGACAGTTCACAGTTACAAGAGGCGCGAGTGGTTGTATTACCAGGAATAGCAAACTGTCGCTTTACATCCTTAAACTGTATGAAACAATAGTAAATTTACTTGTTTTTGTTGCAACACCCTCACGGGAACTTTAAAGTAACATACAGACACTTTAAATTTGTATACATTTGTATGTATAACATGCTCGCAAAGTGACAGGTTGCATCTTTTGGACACAGCTTATACTTTTCAAAGGAACATAATATTGGCGATACACGTGGGTCTGATACTTGAAGGGACGCTAAGGGATGTAATTTGGGAAATGCTGTATCCATCACAGAGGGAGTTACGACAATATTTGTGAACGGAAGAGGGCAGCCACATGGGTTGTACGGGGCGAAAACTACTCTGCGTGCAGATACTATCGCTGTGTCTGGGGGCTTCAGTCTGACTGTTAGGGCTAGTGGGCAACTTCGCCATGTAAACTAGAGACCATTCACTCATTCCTATTAAAACTCTATGGTTGAGCATAACGGAAAACAAATGCAATATATAATAGGGAATTTCGCAGGGAATGGGCAATCTCGCTTCATGCATAGACTCTCTTCTCTAGGACACCCCCATCTGTGCCGTGGCTATCCCGTTACCTAGCGACTTCAAAAAAGTTGGCCACTTTCTCTGACTATTCCCAACAAAGTCCAATGCAAACGGGACCCAAGTAAAAGCACCTCTGATATCTGTTCCAATGCAAAGGCGGCATCGCAATAACTCGGCCGCTGCAAATACTCCAAATCCGCCGCAGCGGCGGTCCGATAGTTCCCCCTATTTCTCCGCGTTAACCTCGGCCGATCGGGGTCTCTGTTTTCCTGCTCGGAAGAGACATTAACAGCCGAGGCCATGTTGCAAAGTCTGCGCCGAATGTCTCGTTATCCGCGCTAGTGTATTTCCCCGTAAGCGTTTCGTGATATCCGAAGAAAGCCAAGTTTCTCTCTCGTTGATCCCAGTTCCGCGAAGCACTTCATACTCCTGTTTGAGACGGCGAGTCGGAGTCTGCGCCTTCCATTCCCACATTTCGCGAATCTGGAGGTCTCCAACAATTCCCCACGTTCACGCCGTCTTCCTGAAGGTCTGCGATATCAGAAGGCGATGTGGGTGCTATGGAAACGTTGATCTCTCGGTGGCTGAAGCATTCTGTGAGCTATGTGGTCCCTCTTCAGGCCGCGCTACAAGACGATCTCTGAGAGATTCAATCGATGTGAAAAAAGACCACTCTCCATTCGGAGACAGTGGAGGAGGGGCGTGGCGAAGAGCGTCTCGAAACCCCGCCCCGGGGCTGTCAGATGGCCGGG
>JBAJNP010001006.1:1550-27412 GCA_036877545.1 Yasuhikotakia modesta | reverse complement strand
GTCTTCTTTAAGTAAACTTCTGTTCTATTGCTAGCCAAAGACTGACTTGCGTCCAATGAAAATGACCTTGAAATTGTTTTAAGGACCTTGTTGAATGGGTTTATCCCTAAACCATGTTAACCTCTCTTCTCATATATCTCCCCTGCCTCAACCCCAGTGGTCGGTCCATTTCAAACACATTGTTTCTTCTTTCTCCTTCACCCCTCTGTCTGTAATCAATTTCTCCAGCCACTTCAAACCACAATATTAGAGACAGCACTCTCCACGCACTCAGGCACACCATTTACTATATGTCTATAAACACACACAGGAGAAAACATGCTACAATAACAGCATTGTTTCATCGTTTCAAAAGACGCTAATTGATGCTAAAGTTTTAATTGGCTGAGAAGACAAAACAAGTTTCTACGTGTGTGTGCCAACGAATAGGAAGTCAAACTCCATCTGGATAGATGCAGTTTGGAGACAGATATGCCTTTATACATAAGACCTGTGAAAGATAGACAGCAAAAACAGGGTTTGCTTTTAAATCCAGCCCGCCTGGGATTCGATACAGCATTCCAGGCCCTCGACACACACATTTCGTGGAATGAAGCTACTGTGAAGAAGGCCACACAGAGAAAACCATTGCAGGAACATGTCCTGTATCTCCACATCTCGTTGTTTTTTCCTCTCACCCACTCTGTCTTCCTTTCACTTGTTTTTTACATTCCCAGCCTCTGGTTTTAATCGCTCCAATTACATATCACTCTCAGCTCATAATCTGTTTTAAGACATTCAATGTGTTACAGATTGCGAGGTTTAGCCACGTGATGGTTGTTTGTGAGAAACAGATGATCCCATCATGGCAAAACTGAGATTAGATTTGTCCATGTTGATTCATACGCAGTATCTAAATCAGTCTTCAAAATTTTTTGTAAAAAATTGTGCATTTCGTCCAAGAACTTTGTGTTTGGAATACAATTAAATTGAGATAAATTGTGTTGTACAAGATGGTGATAAGTTACAGTAAAGAGTTTGATTGTTTGTAGACCACAGCTGGTGGAAAAATACCAAAAATCTGTTGTAAATTCTACTGTATCTAGTAAACAACCAGATGTTGCTTTTTTATACAAAAGACAACTGTAAACCGCAAAACTGCATATGATATTTAGGCTTGCTGACAGAAAATATATTTTGAATTAAAGCCACAGTGAAAGGCCTTTGCCTCTCTATTGCCATCTCTGTTTGAAGCAAAAATTGCACATTATTTTCTTAAGGTAAATGGCATGTTTAAATTCCAAACTGCTGTCAGAACTGTCTACAGATACATCAGACCCAACATACGATACAGCGGCCAGGTCCTCTGATGTCAGACTGATGTCAAGTAATGTCACTCATTTTGCACAATATGGAACCCTGAATCTGCACAATTGTAAAAAAACAATTTTTGTACCTTTCAGCCAGTCTTTAAAGTAATGCAGCCACATGCGCGGGAGCTGCCCGTTCTCCTCCCGCAGCACGTACTTCACGCTGCCGAAGCGCTCATGCAGCTCATACAGCTGCGGCTGGATCTGCGCGTAGTCCGCTCGCTGGGTCACCACATACATGTTGTAGAAGGAAAAGTACCGGAACTGGGCACGGATGAAGTCGTACTCGCCCGTCTCCCGCGGGACGATGTCGGTCAGTTCCAGTCCGTCCCGGACGCAGGTGGTCCCGTACAGACTGACCATCAGCAGCGCCAGAAAGAGCAAAATCACCACCACCTGGTGGAACACAGAGACGTGAGTCAGGGTTTGGCTAGAACTTATGCTACTGCTCTTATGACTAAACTCCAGTGGTTGAGGTGTTTGTGGTTTACAGAAGGCAGTGACTCACACTTACTCAACCGATTAAGATATGGTGGGTTTCATTAACTGACTGTCAATATGCCCAGGCGATTAGCTCATCTCTGGCAACTGTATTCCGGCTTCTAATCTGACTACATATGCGGTGCAAGAGGAGTAAGAGTGAGCCTGCTTTGATTGGCACACATTGACATGTTTACCTTTAACTTTTTACCCTCACCTTTGTTTTGGGCTGCAGCAGAAACGGTGCATAATGCTTCTCTGCAAACATTGCGAATGTCCAGCGTGAACACGGAGGCTCCAAGCAGCGCAAACCCGACTCCCCAAACTGAGACAGGAGGTCACGTGTGGAGCTCGCCCCGTCGGGGCTCTGGCAGGATGCTGTGTCTGAGACTGCAACGCCCGTGGCAGGATTGTTACCCGGCGGGCTCGCCCTATGTCCCGATCCGGTGCTGCTGCTGTGGTTGTTGTTGTTGCTACGGTTGTTGTTGTTGTTGCAGTTGGGGGAAAAGGGTTGGACAGAGATGTGTGAATGGGGCTCGGCAGTGGTGTAGTAGGCCTGCGTTCTGGGGTCATACTCTGTGCGCAGCTGTACAGTGGACTGCATGGTGATTTGGGTGTGCTGGGCAAAGCTGTGGCTGCTGTAGGAGGGTGGAGGGCTGTAGCGGCTGGAGTCGGCGGAGGTGTCGTTGAATGCTGCCTGTGGCTCTAATTGAATCACCCGGTTGGCGCAAGGGCTGAAAAAACCGATGGCAAGAAAAAACAACAACATTTTAATAATGATAAATAGATAAATAAATAACCTTATTATGCCTCATTATGTTACTAGCTAACCAGCTAACCACCTGGGTTGACATGGAAAGACAATTAAAAGATTCTGTTTTGAGTTATGTTACTAGCTAACCAGCTAACCACCTGGGTTGACATGGAAAGACAATTAAAAGATTCTGTTTTGAGTTGTTAGGGTCGTCAGACTAAGAAATGATTTGCTTTCAATCATTTGTTATTTATCTCTTTAGATGTGACAACTTATTACCTTTGAGCCCTCATACAAATGCATGTAAATGCAACCTCAGTCTTTCTAGTCAAGAGTGGTTAAAGTCGAAAAGCAAGTGAGTGCCACTGACTATAAGGCAAATGTTTCGACCAATAGTGAAAGTGTAGGCATCAGGTTTAATTTCCTGTAGGAGTTTGGGGTCATGACTAAGAAGGTAAAGTATGTGCCTATAGTGGACTCTCTCTCTCTCTCTCTCTCTCTCTCTCTCATCAGAAACCAAGGATTTATAGCAAGCAAGAGAAACAACAGCATGTCTTATTTGAGGACCTGAGGCCACAGACAGACATAAACATCAGACACACACACACAGTAGATTTGTTAGGACAGGTTGACGTTAATTGCTTTGATTATGTTGCAGTTGATGTTATTAAAAGTCACTGTGAATTATTAACCAAACAGTGACTGATGGCACTAAACCTAAATGTGTGTGTGTGTACTTTACGTCCTCACATAACAACATAACAACCCCCTAAAAACATGCTTAAGACCATAGATGGGTTTTGCGGGTGTGTTTACTTTGGGAAAAAAATTTATTAAATAATAAATTTAAAGTTATAAGTTTAAAGGTTTTGAACGAGAAAAAACATAATGAGAACATTTCAGGACAGGGCTACTGGGGTCTGTCTCATAGGCACCTGTATTTCAACAGAATTCTAGTGTATGTCTTCTTTAAACTTCAGTCGTGTAAGTGTGTTGGTGGCACCTGACAAAGCAGCAGAAGATGTCGAAGCGGCGGTCCTCTCTGCGGTACAGATCCATGCTGAGGATGGCAGGAAAGATGAGCAGCACCATAGCAAAGTTAAACACCACAACCACTGCAGCCTAAAGAGAAAGAAACACGTTTTACTAAACATCTCACATTATTACACACACATACACACACACAGACAGACAGACAGACACACACACACCCCTGCAGAAAGTCTGTCAAATTATAATAATCCCAACATAATCAGATGCGTATGGAAACAACAAATAATCAGAAACACTTAATCCTTATTTATTCCATTGAAACTCACAGAATGGAAAGATGGGCAAACAGATGAAAGAAAGTAAAATGACAATGAGAGACAGACACAGAGAGAGGGCAGATTGCAGCAGGCCTGCTCTAGTTAGGGTGTATTTTTATTTGTGGAGGCTGGATCTGTGTCAGACTGCCAGACCACCCAGAAAGCAGTTCAGCCTGACAGAGCCAATACACAATGAAGGGCAGCAATGTAAGAGTATATACAAATCAAAACATATCACTGAAATTACAGTTAGCAATAAACTGCTGTCCTTGACTAGCTTCAGCTCTGTTTATCAGTTTATCACAAAAAGCGAGAAGGAGCTCGCCAGAGGAATCATATTATAAAGCGACAAAAACAATTCAACCGCAACCACAAGCGTGCACAAACTAAACCTTAACTATTACAACTGTTATAAAGACAGTTAAAATGCCCCTATAAACAGAATAAACAGAAAATGCAGTATTTGAACACACACAATATTTGCACACAAAAGCTGAAGTCTATATTTGGACAGAAGCAAACACATTTGGACATGAAAACTAATAAGAGTAGAGATAGCAATAAATGTAACATCTAAAAAAAACCAGTTATCTCCTAGCATGTGTGTGAGTGTGTGTGTGTGTGTGTGTCTTCTCTGTGGTTTTGAAGATGAGTGCCTGAGTGTTTTCAGGCCCTGCTGAACAGGTGCCAGTTGGAGTGCTTTGCAGCGAAAAACAGCGTGTGTGTCTGACAGACGTGTGTGAGGCATCAATCCTCACATCCTAATACTAGATATACGGCTCTGTAGAAGCGGTTGTGTGCATTTGGGAGTGAGCCACATCTCGCGTGTGGTCGGTCCACTTATCCCGCGCATAATTTCCTTGACAATATACAATCGTGCAGCGAATGCGTTCTGATGAATACAACATAAGCCCAAACCCTGAACTCCCATATAGAAACGTTGGATATCTGTTTAAAAGATCAAAGATTCCCACAGAAGGGAGGCTGTCTGCTGGGTTTAACTTGAGATTTGTGCAAGCATGTTTGTCGAACAGAACAAGGCATCAGTGTGTAAATCTCAGCACATGTCTCTCTGCAGCTGTGTTGGCTGGGGGATGGCGGTAAGGTTACTTCACCTAAAGATCAAGGGTTAAGCAGCGCTGAGTCTGTGCATGTGTGTTTCACGTGAGGGGCGAGAGGCTTTACAGATCTACTTAAAAACCATGTAACGCTTTAAATTGGTCATTTTAAGATCCATCAAGCTGGTTCTAATGTAGATGTTGGTTGTGCAGATGAAACAGATGAGAGCCATTTAAAGGAACAACTCATCCAAAATTTGGTCATGATTTACTCGGCCTTCCAAACTGAAATGTCTTTTTTCCTCCAGAGGAACAAGGAAGTATGAAAGTAGACATTAAATGCTGACTGAAGCTGGCAGGACTCTTAAAGGACAGTATTCCAAATAACTTATTTACTAAAAGGCTGGTAAAGCTTTTTTTCTAAAGCTTTTTTTGACACAGAGCTGTAATATGGTCTCAGAGGACTTAGACATTTGTGGGACTTTTGCACTCCAGGGCTCATAAACTGTATTGCACAGAACAATAAACAACAGAGTGTGAGTAAGCGATGACAGAACTTTCAATTTGGGGTTTCAATCTTTAAGATGATTGCCAGGTTAAGTCAGGTACATTATAAGCAGACTGCCCGCTCAGCCTCTTTGCTATGTCACTTCCACAGCCTTGCAGTCATAAATAAACCGCAGATGTGTGGAACAACAACCTGTGCGACCCACCCCCACTTACAGATTGAGTTACATGCCACAATCTGCAAACTCAGGGGCCGCACCACTAATCACACGCAGTAGGGGGGGTTACGGACCACGCCAGTTCTCAACCCGTCACATGCTCTGTTTGATGAATGAAATCAATAAAAGTCTCATGGAGAAGTCTGGAGCCAATGAAAGTAAGGAACACACAAAGACACAGACCTGGTACAGGACATTTTAGACAAACATGTATCGGTAATATTAACAACACTCAATTGCAACAGACATGCAATTTAAAATGCATTCCTGTTGAGGAAGTTAAAAACACACACACACATACCTGGAGGGAGAAAGCTCGCAGTGCTGGGATTGGAATGAGGGCAGCCATGAAGAAAGCCGTTACATTACTGATGGAGGTTAGAGCTACACTCGCTCCAGTTCTCTTCAAACATTCACCAGTGCGGTCCTGAAAGACAGAGAGAAGAACAAAGACCATCATTCTACACTTCTACACTTCTACACCTACACTTCTTATTTTTCTTTCAGTAGTAATTTGGCTTCCGTTTTTTACCTCTCTGACCCTTGAATGAAACACAGTCACCACCAAACTGCTAAAACTAATTATTATGCATAATGTTCCTAATACTTACTTAATGCTTTTATATTAAAATTGTTATTAAAATATTTAAACATTTTTGCAGGTAGTCTGACATTATATTGATTTTAGTGTTCAAATTAATTATTTAAAATAAATATTTTCTTCATTTCTTTCTTGAGTGACTTTTCTGACTTTTGTTTGCAGTCAAAAAAAACTGAAATTTCCTCTGACATGAAAATTCAAAAGTTGAATTCATTTCTGACAAACTCATTAAAGCTTCTGATGAAAGTGTAACTTCACACTCATGTATCCGTCAAAAACAACACAACCTTCCATGACAATTTAATGAGCTGTGCTCCTGATGAAAACCTTTCCTTTCTAGTACCGCAATTATGTGGAGTTTTCGTAGAGGAAAAATGCGACAACAGGTTAATTTTTTTCCCCTCTCCTTATCCTTTACTCACACATAAATATTTTCCATCAAAGGCAGGACATATCCCTTTAAACAAAGCAGCCCGGGGCGCAGAAACAAGATTGGCTGGCTGTCTTGTTAGGATAAGCTCTTTCTCCTTGTTTATAAGCCATTCAGGGTGAGAGACTGAGAAGAAACAGTTCCAAACCCCACCTTTGTACATGCAGAGGTAGAGATGAGGAAAGAAAGACAAAGCGAGCAAACGAGAGATAGAGAGAGAAATACGTGCAGGACCACACATGTAGAGCTTTAGGACAGGAGGGTTCTGCTCTGTTCGCTCGCTCTCTTCTCCCAAAGAACTGTTTACTTTCTACACAAAAGTGTCACTGCACGCTGCACAATCTCGCAAAAACACAAACAAACGCATGCCTGAACTCACCTTCTCTGCGTGAATGTCTAAATCACCTCACATACACACAACCCCATGTACAAACACACCAAATCTAAACACAGAATCCCCTGACAGACATACGAATGCAAATGTACACACAACTGACTATCGTCCAGTCAAATCTTACTTGCAGAAATAATTGCTCTACAGGAAGTGAATAAGAGTATCATTTCCTAACAAAAACACTGCCGACACTATCAGACTGTAATACTATTGCACTTCAACTGGTGTCAAGATTAATTTTAGTGGATGTATAAAGTCAAGTTTGAACAGGCCATTAAGCTACCACAGATGCAATTCATCACATTGTTTATCACTGTAGGTAACGTTTGACAACCCTTGTCAGTTAAAAGTAATTTAAAAAGTACTTCTAAACCAAACAAGCTTCTTTTATGTGAAACATTTGACTTAAATCATGCCATCTTGCGTTTCAACAATTTTTTTGTTTTTAATGTTTAAATGCATTCTGTGGTCTCTTTATACTAAGCGATCAGCACATTTAAATATCATTGTGCTTAAATGGTATTTCTAAGGTCCATCAAATATCAAACACAAAATGACCCCAGCAATGTTGTGTTGGAGAAACTTCCTTAACCACCCGTTGTTCAGCAGCCCTCACCAGCACTGCCTCACATCAAAGCTCAGTGCTGGTGTTTTTGAAGTTACCTCACAAGCCGGGCAGGTACACGCACATTCCTTTAGGTACGTGATAACATGAAGGTACGCTGCGATATCCCCCCTCCACCTGATAACAAACTAGCTCCCTCATTCCGAACGGACCGTCTTGTCTCGACACTATCTGTGAATGTGCAGTCACTTCTGCGTTTCTGAGATCGTTGCTGCTTTGTTGTGGGTGAAATGGTTGTTGTTTACTCCTGCACCCTGTTTTTAGGACATGTGAGGGAGATAACAAACCTCGAATGGAATTCTCTTGTTCTGGCCGGTCTCGCTGAAAGCGTGAGCCAATAGAAAGACATCGTCCACTCCCACTCCGAGAGCCAGGAACGGCAGCACCTTCACACAGGCACAAAAACAAACATGCTGCAGGTGACGCAAAAATACTATCACAACATTTATTGGAAAAGCATGTGATGTAACATGAAGTAATGGGAAGCTATTTAAATGATGCAGTAGCTTATCGTTTAAAGAGAAGTAACAAACTATTTCATATGTGTATATTAGTAGCACCACTACTTTCAGTTAGACAATACCCAGCAGTGCTAACATGTATGTGTGCACATAGATGTGTGTAATACCTGGGTGGTGGCTGCATTAAAGGAGATACCCAAAAGAGAGCAAAGCCCCAATCCAGCAGCGACAGACAGAGTGACCAGTAATACCCCGGCCAGCCCCACGGCCCCCTGGGACTTCGCACAGTCCCATCGCAGCATTGTCAGACACGCATAGGCGAGCTGCACACAGATAACACAGCTATAGGGTTAATCTTACATTATCACGTTACCACAGCATGAGTGAGTCTCAGCGCAGCTGGAGCAGACATGCACCGGCAGGCTGCATGTAACATTACACCAACGGTGCAGTCACACTAGGTCATAGTTCTTAATAAGAAAAACATTAACAGTTTGAAAATTAAAGAATGCAAGTGTATGAACGCATGTGCAAATAGTTTTTCTTTTCCTACTGAAAACCGGGGCAGTCTTTTTGTCATTGGACGTCTTTAGAAATGGGAAATAAAGGGAGAAGAACAGGAAATGAAAAGGAAACAGGGCTGAGAAATATGGATTCGAACCTGAGTCACTCTTAGAACCTAAAGCCTGTATGTCCACTTCCTGCTTGGCTGCAGAATCAGCTACTTATTCATATTTTCAATATTCAATAGGGCATGCTTTAAATTAGACTAAAAAACAGATATCTCGAAGATAAAACAAAAGCCATTCATACGGGGCTGGAGATGTGGGGTTGAGTTTACCATAAGGAGGTAGCCACTGGCGATACGAATCACACTGACATCAGAGAAGGACTTGAGGATGTCTTCCAGGGTGGTGGTGGTGAATGTAAGAACTTTCTGAGAAGAATTTATAGACACACTCTGCTGGACCACCTGAGGACACAGGAGAAAAGAAAAGGTGAATAAAAACTAATGGTTTACATAATTATCAATTTCATAGTTATCATCTTCCTACTTTTCTTCATTATGTTTTATGCCTCTGGCAAAATCAAAGCATTCCACCCCACACGTTTCTACAGAACAATTACCCCAGAAATGAATATCGCAGTCCCACCCCCTAAAACCACACACACTCACGTCCACAAACACACACATGTTTGGCCCTGCGTGCACATGCATTGAAAGGAAACCCTATGCTAACCGGAGGTCAGGGCTGACAAAACAGAGACCAGATGATGTCACACACAAGCCACCAATGGGACGGCAGCTGTGAAAGAGATTGAGCGCTGAGCGGGTTAATGTGTTCCAGACAGTCCTGTCAAACACACACAAATACCTCACACGCTACAACACACACACACACACACACACACACAAACACACACATGTGCTGGGGCCACCACACCAAAAGGGGTCGAGTCTGCAATGGACACCCACTCTGGCAAAAACAGACTCTTTCTGAAGTACCAATAAGATGGTATTAATATTATTGTACAACAATTTCACCTTATGCATAAAATGAGTTCAAATGGAAAAAAACATCTGTGGTAACATGACAACTAAATTACCCTTTAAAGACTTCTGAAGACACCACAACTTACTTTTGATTCTTTTGATTCTTATCGGGTCCTTGTGTTAAAGTGATTTTCTACCCACGGTTAAAATCTGTTATGCTTCAAATCATACCCCTGACCCACAGTAAAATCACTGTTACACACTTCCTCCTGTGGCTCATAAAAGCATCTAATATACATATGAAGGGTTTAGCGCACACATTTATACAATGTCCCACTGTGCCCTTTCCAGAACCTACAGATGTGACCCGTCTTTCCAAGTTCACATTTAACCTGAGCGTTTAAAGTATGGAGAAGGAAAAGAGGAAAGTCTATCCCTTTGAAGGAACTACACTTAAACAGCTGGGCCCTAACCTCAGGAGACACAATGCGTTTGGAATGTATGCGGTACTTATGACTGGAGATGGAATGCCTTCACACAACATGAGTGTGTGTGTATTTGTTTTAAGACAATGCTGCACTAGAAGAATTTAAATTTTAGTTAAGTTAGTTTAGTTAGTTAAGAACTCTAAATTTTAGTTAAGGTAAAACCAGATGAAAGCCATACAGTTGTATGTACCAGCTAGTTTGTGAGTTTTATAACTATTTTACAATACAATACTAATTACAATAATACCTGTACCAAGAATGGAAGCATATGAAGGTACAGTACAATGTAGTTTAGAAACCTGACAGAAACTGGTGTAAATGGTTCAATTTTGCATCTTTTTAGTTTGGAAACCAAGTTATGAAAGATATTATCTGTTAGGGTCTGCAGTTAGGGTTAAAAATGATTGCCACTCTATATCCTCAGAGTATCTATATCCTGTGATTGGGCGTCTTTCAGCCAATTAAACGATGTGAAGAGAAGCACATTTACCTCTGAGTATTTCCTCTGCCAGGCCTCCAGTACGGCAGCTGCTTTGTCCTCGTTCCAGTTGATGTGCGAGACCTCCTCATAGCCCTTCCAGTGCTCGTACATCTGCTTTGGGGTCATGAGTTGGAACATGGTCTGAAGGGCCTGTGCACTGTGAGGTAGAATAGAACAAGAGGGATAAGAATATTTAAATTAAAGGGATGAAAGAAAGTCTTGATTAGAGGTGGTAAAAAACTGGGATGGGAAACAATTGAGAAACTGTTATTTTATTAATAATTCAATTACTTACTAAAAATCGAATTGTTCTAATACTCAAGAGATATTACACAAGAGACTTTCTCAACTGAAGAGTTCAGACTCCCTCAAGTGTCTCGAATTGCTATTGTTAAACCAACACTTTCTGAAAAGAGTGGGAGTGGATTCTAGGAAAAGATTCCTAGAAATCTTGGCGGACAATTCCTAAACCACTTCAGAATCTTTTCTTCACTCTCTACATTATAAGTTTGGGGACTTTTGACAGTGTTCCTTTGTTATGAAGATGTAAAATTCGTTCTCCACTCAAACCTGAAAAGCTCTGGGGAAAAGCAGCCCATTCATGAGGTAAAAGTCATAAACTGTTCCTTAGTCTGTGAGAATACATACTAATATGCAGCTTATGAATGAGTACATACACCCAGGAAAGAGAACAAAAGAAATCTCTTACTGTATGTGTAAGTAATGTAATAGTGACAGCAAGACACAGTCTGTTTTATATACATTTATGTACTCCCTAAACCTGTACCGAAGTCATACAGGTTTAGAACAACATCAGCATAAGTAAATGATGATGACATATTTTGGTGCTCTATCCCTTTAAATCCACTTCTTTGGAATGTCATCAAGCATTTAAAACTTAAAAGTGGTCTTTTACCTCAGAAGTTTGCCGCTGTCATTCTTTTTGGTCCCACCTACAATAAGCTCCTCTTGCCAGTGCATGTACTTTTTGGAAAGCCCATGGCAGCCACCAGACAGAACACGAGCCACGTCAAAAGGCTTAAAAATATGATGGATAATAAATCAGTGGCTCGAGCAAAACAACATTGCTTTGATTAACTAATCTTTATCTATTGTCACATCTTAAAAAAACATCGAACAATGAATAACAAACATTCTCAATCTAGCTCCAAAGCGAATTCTGTATTTAGGTTTCCATTTAGCAGTTGCTTTAATCCAAATCACTTTACAGTGTATGCAGTGTAAACATCAAAGTTTGGGTTTAAACCTGTCACACACTACCAATTGAGCTAGAAGGACAACAAATGATTTTCAGCTATTCACCTGTGTTGTGTTCTTGTTGGGAGCTGACATTGGGCAGTCAGGGTCTGCAGGGTTCAGGCAGGGGCGGTCCATGTAACCATGGCCCACCTGTGCTTTGACCAGCATCTCCTCCCAATTATCCACTGGAAACTTCATCTCTTTCAGATCAGCTATAAATTCCATTGGATCAAAGTTGGTCCACTGCATGGGGGGTTTGCCACTATGGAAGATAAAACCATTAACTTTTGGATTTAATCCTATATATACAAACACACATAAATACACATACATACACACACGTTCCAATGGTCTGATATGGACAAGTAAATTGGGTCGGACTTCCTCATTCATAAGTGTGTGTTTGAAGTGGTTTTGTAACTGCAAGGAGTGGATGAAGGGTGATGAAATTCTGCAGGCTTATGGATAGACGGGCACTACACATCACTACAGCGGTTGAGAATGGATTTCAGCCTACCTCTATAATAACAGCTTTGAGAAAATGGAATCAATCTGTTCATCTGATCTTTATCCTCTCTAATTATACCGCTGAGCAGGGTGATCCTGCTCTGGGCCGGCATCTCCCTATAGATGACAGGCCACGGTTTAAAAACCCCCAGTGATTTTCATGCCATCTCGTCTCGGTTGCTTCTTTCAGCACCATGTTCTACTTCTCCACCCTCTTTCCAGTCCCACCCGGTCATGTGACTATCCTCAGACACCCTTTCTCAATCTGGGATCTCATCCCATTCTACTTTCTTCTCCTCCATCACTGCTCCACTGAGTCTCTAAGCATTCTTCTGTCAAAATGGCTCCACTTTTCCATCCACCATCTTTCTTTAATGTTTCCCTCCTGTTTCACTCTTTCTCTATGCATTTTGTTCAGTAAGCTCCACTCTCTTCCTCTTCTGGCAGGTCTGCAGTGGTTTAAACCACATTGTATGTGCCTAACCAGGCTTGAGTCATTATTTCAAGTCCTCCAACCAGAACACAGTCAAATCCTTATTTACCATCCTTAATGGAGGGAAAGAGGATGGGGGAGGGCAGAAAAACATTTGCAGACTTAGTGGTTGTCTACTAAGTGTAACTGCTGCAAGAAGCCATTTGCAGCAGTTAAGTGGAACAGTTGTGCGGGGCCTCAACCATAAGATGTTCAACCATGAGAACAATGGGCTTCAGACTATAAACTCCACTGGGGACTGTACAAGGCCCAGCATATCAAATAAGCAAGGCGAAATCCTTTTCATCACACTCTAAACTGGTTTCAATGCAGTTTGAAGAAAATACAATTAGCAACGTTCAAATTATTTGTTCATTTGTTGGGTTTTTAATCTCACAGTTCATTTTACATAATTGCTTTAATACTCAAAGGTTTGTGTAACTTACGGGAGGTAGACAGATCCTGAATGTAGCTTAGCACCTTCCCAGAAGCAATCCAGAGGTGTGACGATTAAACATGGGTGCAGTTTCTCTATAATCTATAACATGAATGCAGCATTACAGTCACAATCTTTTAGTATGGTGTGCTTAAGTTCTACTACAACAAGTTAAAGAACATAGGCTCAGAATTGTTATCCTGCTTTACCTGGTCAACAAAATTGGTTTCTGTAACAAGTTCTCCTGATTTGTAGCATAAATGTTCCAATTTCCATTGCCTGAAAACACAACAGTAGGAAATGTGTAAACCAAAACAAATCGACTTCTGTACAACTCAACATGAACTCAACTATAAAACACACGACTCTTCACGATTCCATAGAGATGGTTGTGTGGTTACCTGTTGTACATGTAAACGTGGACTCTGCTGGCTTTCATGGCAGAGTCCAGGTGCTGCTTCATGGCCTCCACGGTCAGAATGTTAGCACCTTCCTGTTGCGGCGTCTGGATCATGAGCTGAGGACTGAACATGGCCTCCTCTCCGATCTTCTGCCGCGTATATCTGAGTTCCTGATTCACCCTGCCACCCACTGGGAAACACAGACACATTTAAATGTTGGTGGAGCTTTTATGTTACTTTCATTTATGGGCAAAACAGACAGGTAATAACTGTAGTAAAAAAAACATATTTATTATTGTTATTATATATGGAATCAACATACAACAACAAACAACATCAACAAACAACAACAAAAACAACAAGAATCATAAAAATGCAAAACAAATTCCTTTTATTGAAAACCAATCATAATTTTCAGTGTTATTACAGGGGGTCAAACATCGTTTCACGGTAATTATTTGTACCATTCAGTCTCGATGAAAAGCATCTATGCTAACACATGTACCGGCTCCCACCTGTCCTGTTAACTGCTCTTCAAAATGCTTTTCATTACAACCTCCAACACCTGCAGTCCTCCACACAGCTCTCAAAGCAGCCTTATGAGTTACGAGTGGGTTTAAGTGCATTTGTGTCCACACGTATGTGTAAGAACATCGACTGCATAATGCATTCGGGCTACAGAGTCCTTGTGTGGCACATCTGAGCTCACGGCTACAAAAGTGGCCTTTCAGAGCCCTGCTGAACGCCATCCAAGTCTGCTTCTCAAATCTGATTCTTCACGCGCTCTCTACCCGACCACTGAGAATAGAAGACTTCTCCGTTTCTAGGATTGCGTGATCGCGTGACACTTGAGGAGCAGACCACACGGTTCACAAAACTTCAGTTACCCTCCGCCACCACCTAAAGTGTGTAATAATACAGTCTGGTCTCTTGCAGGTAATCTGCTCATTCCTCGTCGTCAACTAATGCTGTTGACTAAACCATCAACCTTGTTTTCTTGGTGTGATGTTTCTATAGAGATGTTGAAATAGAGGAGGGTTCATTTATGGCCACCTATCACCACTCTCTCACACTCTTGCATTGCTGTAGTTACAAGCCTCAGTACTCAAAAGTGATGACAGATTTACCTTCAAGTAACTGGGCCAAACTGGATGTTATTACTTAGCTATCTAGCTATAAAAGCTGGTTTTATTCCCAGACTCTACTTGTATGTAGTTGCATAAGCAGGCATAAAACAGCAAAAACAATTACAAAAATGTCATCTTTCTGATATTTGTTAGAAACCGCAAAAACCTGCAGCATAGAATAAGAAAACCACTAAAATATGTATCATGCCTTATAACTAAAGCAAGACAATGTCTTTTTCTCATTAACCTATTCTGACTCTGGGGGAAGAGCCGTGTAAAACAATCTGTAACAATTTATAAGTCGTAATCTAATTCACAATGCTTTCAGTTCACCAGACAGATATAGGTTGAATATTTTTAAACCGTTGTAATTGTATTAAAGTTGAAAATTACCATGCTTTTTCTCAGGGCAGACCACCCATCCAGAGAAAAAGACTTGAGAAAGAGGCAAACATCCAGAAGCATTGTGGGAAAATGATGGAGCTCTTTTTTCCTGGGCCCAAAATGTACATCTGATCTTGTTTTAGGGCATGTTTATAATATCCTTCATTAATTGCAGCTTCAAGTGAGTCTGAGCTTTACTTCAACATGATTATTGGTACCAGGTTGATTACAGCCCAAACAAGCTTAGCATGTTCCTGATTTGGAGGCCCCGGGAACATCAACATGTTTTGAGGATGAAACAGCTTTTTAATCAGGTTCCTTCCCTGGATTAACATGAATTGAGTCACCTCCCTGTCATGAATGGTTCTTCAGATGTACGCAAAAAGCCATGGAGGAAACATGAAGGAGCCACAACAATGCATGTCACTCATTCAAGAGCTCCATTTTGATTGAAATCCTGGAGAACTGTACACTCCTCTAGAGACACACAGACTTACCTCAGGTGTGAAATAAACACCCAGAGAAAGAGAAAGAACCTTCTTGTAGCTTTGGATAAAAGCTTCTGACAAATGCATTCATGTAAATTGAGAACAAGCGAGTGAACAAGTACTAAATTCAGTCAAACATGACTGCAGGTGTGATTTACAGTCTTTGGAAAACCAGAATGATTGTCTAATTCTGTGAAAACCCTGAGAAAAGTCCTGAGTAGGTTAATGGCTGGTTTACATTGACTCCTTCAGGATGTTTTACACAGAAGTGGTCTGAAACACAAACTTCTACATTACGGTACAGAACAATATGTCAAGTTATAATAACCATTTGGGTGAAGAAGTAACAAGTGGTACTGAATCACTTAAATCATCAAGTAACTAAACCAACCAAACCCAACAATAACCTCCTTTATGTCTAACTGGAAACTGAGTGGTATTAAAGAACTGAAGAATTTGCAGAACTGTTAATTAAATGAATGGAGCAGCAACACAATATTTACATTAGAATAAGAATTAAAAATTGGTTCCTGTAACTCAACTGGTAGAGCATAGCACCTGCAACACAATATCCTGGGTTCAATTCCCAGAAAACACATACACTGATAAAATTAGCAAACTATATTCATAAAATGTTAGCTTGCATTAAATATTATGACATAATAAACAAACCAGCTACACTGTACATTTTGTACAATCCAATGCTATCCAATCCAATTTCTCCCACAAGACACTGTACAGGTGCTAAAGTGTGACTGAATTTCTCTCAGTGAGGAGGGAACCCGGGCGGCCATGAATCTGGTGTGCATGTCAATGTGTGTTGGTGCCTCCTCTGGGCCTATTCAGTTTGTTGCATAACATTAACCCTTGAACCTCCCTTTCACAAACAGGGGGAGCTGCCATTGGAAGGGATCCTCCATTGCCCCGGTTTTCAAGCAGCGTATTGCTATTCTCACCATTCAGCTGCAGAATGGCTTTTGAGTGGCCCGTTTCAGAGGGGTGTGTGGGGTGTTGCACAAAAGAAATGCCCCACCCACTCCCCCCACCACCTCCAAAACCACTGCACTCAACCCCTTCAAGATCATGACATAACTTCACACTGCTGCTAGCTCCCCTACT
This sequence comes from Yasuhikotakia modesta, assembly GCA_036877545.1. Taxonomy (NCBI): domain Eukaryota; kingdom Metazoa; phylum Chordata; class Actinopteri; order Cypriniformes; family Botiidae; genus Yasuhikotakia; species Yasuhikotakia modesta. The sequence continues at coordinate 10,567 of JBAJNP010001006.1, read as the reverse complement.
GCCCACTACTTCATTCTACCGAATACGCCAATCACACGGCTGGAGGGCCAGGAAGAGAAGCTGGGGCTGCTCCTTGATGGAATAGGTTGGTTTATGGTGGCTGGTGAGGGACGTTTTTAGGCGGGGGCCGGAGAAAGGGGCTGTGTGTGGCAATGCCGGCACAGGGAGGCACTTTTTATGACTGTGTTGCAGGCGGGATTAGCTGGATTAGACTCCAACTCAGAGAGACCCCCTGTGGACGCACGGAAGTTTCTGCATGGGGTCACAGCGGCACAAACTCTCTCCCTGCACAGCATCGCTCCATTCCGGGCACAAACTTCAGTGAGCTGACCACGATGCTTTGGTTACAACGAACCGCTGACAGTGAGCCTGTATTAAAACCAGCTAGCTACCTTTACAGCGTTTACACAACTGTTGATTCAATTACTGCTGAATTTCATTTGGCAAAAATAGTGTTGTGGTTTTACACACAAATGGAAAATCAATTGTTAAATCTGATACTGCTAATTCAGGTAGCTTCTTTGTAAACAAATCTTGTATGTTCTGTACACATGCTAAGTCCTGTAATGGCTGTCCATAATTCGCTGACCTCCACCAAGCGCTTCTCCTTCACTGAGGGGACTTGAGAGGGAAAGTGAGAGAGAGAGAGTCCCTGACCCGCAGCTGTAGCACAATGCCCCCAAGCAGCCTGCTCGACCCCTGACACAAATTTTACACCGCAGCTGCCATTTACTCCACACTACATTACCATATGTATGGCCTGCTCTCCTCTAATTATGCTAATCACCTGTCCAGATCTGCACCACAAAAAATGGATGTATTTAGCAGTCCGCTGCCTACAAATACAGCTTACTGCAATCCAGAGATGTACATTCAGAGGGGCCTGAATGGGTAGATTTTTCCACATTGCTGGCTTCATTCAGGTCCCTTCCTCTTAAGAAAAAACTATTCAAATGAACTGGATCGCACTGCAACAAAAAGCAAGGGGAAAAGTGTGCGTGTGTTCATGCGCACTCAGGATTGAGGAGTGGTTTGGTGCGTGCACCTACACAAACATTCAGAGTTCCAGCAAAATAAGATATCACTGGGACATTTTCACGATTTCCAGTTAGCCAGGATACTTCAAATAAAGTCAGCTGTTATTTACACCACCCTGATTCTGATTGGTCAGTTATGGCATTTTGAAGCTGAATGTTTTGCATAATGACCACTAAACTGTAAACAATAATCAATAGAAGTGGAAAGCAGCAGGGACCTGAGGAGACTGTATTGACATTGGACTCCAAACGCAATAATATTATGGCAAATCAATACTTCATGTCCAAATACTTACGTAATAACTTTACATAATCTCCCATGTAAGTTTCAACAAATACATGAATTACCAAACAATGACGTGCAAAGAATGTAATCAACTTTAAAAAGCTTTACTATAATAATCAATTTCCTTCCTGCCAAAACAAAAACATGAACCAATAGCAAAAGGTTACAGCTTACAAAAGAAGTGTTTTAAAGTTTTAATCACTCAGCATACATAAAAAAAGTTTACCAAAGCCTTCCAAAACAGCTGAAGAGAAAGCATTTAACTTTGTTTATACTTCAGATGTACAGAGAGAGATGTTGTGAAGGACCAGAAAAACACAAACAACACTTCTGCTACTACGTTCCTTCCTTCTACTCCCCTCCCCCCTCGCAGAAGCCCTCCGCCCCTCGGACAAGAGAGGGAGGGTGGAAAGGGGGAGTGCCGGACCACCCGGCATCCATGGCAGGACTCAGTGTTTACATTGCTGTGCTTCACTCTGTAATACATCTGGCATCCCAGGGCTGGACTCCCAAGTGAAAGGGGTGTGTGTATGTAAGTATGTGTGTGTGTGTGTGTGTGTGTGTCAGTGAGGACAGGAGATCTAGAATGGGGGTGTGGGGTGAAGTTCAGTAATAACCTTTCAGAAGAAAAAGAAAAGTGAGGCGAGAGAGAGAGAGAGAGAGAGAGAGAGAGAGAAAGAAAGAGAGACTCTTTTCCATCATGTTGGTGTCTCTGTTTTTTGAATAACACATAGTAAAGTATGCAGAATATAAACACAGCCTGCTGGGATGCCAGCTATGGATAGGAGTTACTTAATTCATTTCTGTCTTCCACACACTTGCCTCAGTTTTATAACTTCAGGTTAAGATTATACTCTCTTTATCAATATTTGGATACAAATAAAAATAAAAGGCCTTTACAAATAAAAGGCCTTAAGAACACCATAGAAACACCACACAAAGTAGTCACTTAAAAATCACTCAAACAAATTGTCCATCCAAGTTTTTTTCTACAGTCACATAATAATTATATGACATGATAAATTGCCTTAAAATATACAGTATAATGCCAATGCAACATCTGTCTCTTTAGTTTAAAAATGTTGGTTTTACATGAAAGGTTGCTACAGCGTTGAGGATTAAGCTGACTCCTGAAGGCAGACACACAGTACACATTCTCTGCAGCTTGGGTAAGCCAAACTTCAAACCAGAGGCTTAAAGCCCTTAGGGCTCCACATACATCCCTTACAGTTCAGCCATGTGTGTCCAAGCCTTCCCAAGCACATCAAAACAAGGAGAATTCCACTGGATCTCAGTCTCCTCACCACAGAACAGGGAGGCCGCATTCTTAAGCCACTTCCTCTATATTAAAAAAGGGACTTCTTCCCAACATGCACTGCAGGTTAAAAATTCCTCTGTTATAAAAAGATTAACTCTTAATCGTCCTCTTGTTCTTCAGGGGGTGGGGTTTGTTAGTTGAGAGCAGATGAAGTTTTCCAATATGTCCACACCTGTTGAATGTAAAGGCACTTTCAGCCTACATTTCATGTACTCGATGTTCGCATTTCACTCGCTGAGTGCCAACGAAAATCACTTCAGCACAAGTGAACATCTGTGATGTTTTTCCAGAGTGCAATTAAATGGCTCTATTCACAAACAGACCGCCAAAGCACACCTTCATAAAAAAAAAAAACATGAGATATATGCATTTTGAAGACCCAATACACCAACAACTACTTTAAAGAGTAACCAATTTACATCTATCTATAATAGCCAGTAATTAAATAAATCTTCATATTGATAACTGATCTCTAATAAATTCACACTGCCCCCTGCTGGGTGCATGAATTATTTACTGGTAAAAATGAATCATTAACTGGCATTAATTTCATTAATCCTTGCTAGGGTCAGTTCCATCTAGCAGACCCCCCTCTCATCATCTGTGGTCCTTAGCTGGAACCCCTCACTCTGCACCCAGGTCATGTACCCAGTATCAGATGAGCTTTTAAATAGTGGTGTCTCCACTTCATGACCTCAAGTCCTAAGGGATACAGCCTCATTGCCCCGAACCTCACGCAAACCCTTCTATCCCCCACAAAAGAGAAAGGGACAGCCCAAAGCCTGATATCTCAATGATTTCACTACATGAGCAGTTCCTCTCAAAAGCAACCAGGAGGGGAGGCAAACAGGAAGGCAAATGTTTACGTGAAATTGTTTTAATTAAATTCAGGCGGCACTGGTATTTTCTTTAAAAAAAAAAACGTTTAAGCTGTGTACATGGCTCTGCTTATTTCACCTGAAACTTTTTAAAATACATTTCATATATAATAACAGAAAAATTGCAAACACTTTAGAAAGTAGCAATTATAGATTTTTAGCTAAAACTCACTCTTTTATGCTGCGTTTGTGTGCATGGAATATGTGCATGCACACACTGGAACAACACAAATAATATTTTAAGGTTCTTTTGCCGTTTCTCATTCTCAGATCTTCATGGAATGTTCACAAATCTCAGAAGTTTCTATGTTCAAGTCTCCACAACTCAAAACAGTCTAAAACATCAAAGCTGCATTCATATCAGATCAGTGAGACGATTCAGCCAATGACACGATAAACTATGACAACATCATCTGCATCAATCATGTAACACTGAAAATCTGTAGAGCAACCAAATAAATTATAAGGGTTGGACTGCACAGTCTTCAATGGCAAGTGATGAAAGACTACATGAGATCACACTGAATCCCATTCAAGCTTAACTTAAAGGAGAGTAAAAGAAACAGCTTCACTAAAGGGTCATTTGGAGGTCACCGGCAAAAGACTGTTCCAAACGAAACATAAACATGCATCCTAATGGATGTTGGGCTGACATCTCCCAGTGCAAAACCTGGCCAGCCAGAACTAATCTATCCCTCAGCTGTGGAGTTTAATCTAAACAAACAGATCTCAATGTTACTGCATCTGGAAGCTGTCATGCACCTCAACATGGGAACGACTGAGGTGCAAGTGAGTGAGTGTCTCAGCAACCAACTGTCATACTTTATCTGCAACCCCTTCCCCCCCCCCCAGGCTTCTTGGAAAGGATACATGGAAATAAAACACCAAAGAATAAACCATAAAACGGATAAAGCTCTGGTTTAACAAAGTGTTTGTGACAAGACCTACACCTGACTGAATGAAAATGGCTATATTGTTACACTGAGCATCAGAAACTCTGAGGAACTGTCAAAATGGCCCAAACTAATATACACAAGGATGCAAAATGCAGCTTTGCAAATGTCCTTGCATATGTTGCATGTGGCTATATCATGCTAATAAATAGTTATGTCATAAAATGTACACATTGTTATTATTGCAGATTACACCAATTATAGCCTAGTTCTGATCATCCTAAATAACTAATAAACAGAATATTTTAGCTAATATTTTAGCTATGTTGTTAACGCACAGATTCCTGGATAAGAGTAATGTTTACGGATCTAAGCCACAACTGTGTAAATTTCGAGCAGTTACACATAAGGGTCGCCAATAATGCACATTTTCAGAAACCACACACCTGCTCAATTACTATTACAGCCTTGGGCAAAGCATTCAGTCACAAATTTCTCCAGGGACTGTCCCTAAAACAGTGTAATTTGAGTTGCCAAATGGGATGCAACTTGAACAATTTTGATCCAATACAAAAATTAAAGAAGTTTTTGGTATCAGCCAATCGCTGTCCATACATAACATTGTTTACTTACAATCCAAAAACACTCTAACTTTAAAAAAAATGCAATATAAAATAATCACTGTAAGATCAATTATAAAGAATGTCCTCATATCATCTATGATCATATCAAAGGTTCTTAAACTGCAGGAATGTAGATCAAAGCAGAAAGGATTACTGCCCCTCCCCCTTTTAAAAAAATCCCCACCCGCAGTACGACCCCAACATCTCACAACTGACTTTATCAAATAAAACATATCCTTCAAACTTTATTCTAGGTGCAAGTGTAAGTGTTGAGATCGACTGCACGTCTCTGTCTGTAGTTCGCTTGGTTGCTCCTGAAAGTCCGGGACAAATCTTTTTGGAAAGTTGAAAACTGTCCAAAACAGGACCACACACAGGCTCTGTGAGCAGCGCGGATCAGATTCAACTGCTGGAGGCAGACACACACATACTGAATCACACACACTCACAAAATGGCGGCTTTTGACCAACTCCGTTCGCGTTAAATACACTCACAATAGTTGCTAAATGACATCAAATCGATGCATCGACTTTACCTACAATTGGCGCGCGCATGGACTCGCACGCGCTGGTTGAAACTTCGAGGCGAATTATAGTCTTTCTTATTAAAACAGATCATTTCTGACAGATTTCTTTACAATGACAGGACATTTACATTGCGCTTACATTGCACTGCAACATAGTAAAATTAAATGCATTCTTACCTTCTACCCAGAGTTTCTCAACGTCCGTCTCCAGGTTAGCTGCCCTTAAGCCAACAGCAAAAGCTCCAAAAATTAAAAGGCCCACAACTAAAAACTTTCCACAGTTCTTCTGTATGTAACAGCCGAGATTAAACAAAAGTCTTTGAAACTTTGCTCTCAGCCACAGCGGTGCTTTCCTCCCAGTCGCCTTCCCCTACGACAAGACAACAGAGACCAAATATTAAACTCAGCTGAAATCATAACCTTATTTAATAGCGGAAAAACTAAATATAACAAAATTTATAAATAAAAATACTTAATATAACTTATATTAGCCATGCATTTACTGAATTATAGAAAATGATTTAAATGGACAGTCCACACTATTACACAGCGGTTTGAAACAGTACAGTACAGTAAAACACTCCCTCGTATGATCTTCATAGTTCATTACTGACACTTACAAACTGTACTTGCACTATGTAACGCCTTTAAAGAAAACCTCAACTTCAATAAGTCACGCGCATAAACAAGAAAAAACAAACATGCATGCAAAGTGACAGATCGCATCTTTTAGACATTATATTGGGGGAATAGCGTATCGTGCCCAATGAAATCTAATGTTGGCGATGCACGTGGGTCGGACAGTTGTGATGTGATTTGAGAAGCGCTGCAGCCATCACAGAGGGAGTTACGACAATATTTGTGAACGGAAGAGGGCAGCCACATGGATTGTACGGGACGAAAACTACTACTACCCGTGTAGATACTATCGCAGTGTCTGGGTACTTCAGTGTCTGTTGTGGCAAAGTGGGCAACATCACCAAGTAAACTAGGGACCATTCACTAACTTCTCGCCGAGCGAAGAATCAAAGCTGACTGGCGATCGCATCTGACAGCTACGTTTCCTTTTAGATAAATTAACAAATGCTGGGTATTAAATCAACAGATAACCACAATAACAAAACATATGCAATAAAATACAAAATCTCTTTAGGTTGCTTCATGTATACTCTTCTCTGGGACACCCCCACCGGTGCCGTGGCTATCCCGTTACCTAGCGACTTCAAAAAAGTTGGCCACTTTATCAGACTATTCCCAATAAAGTGCAAATGCACACGGGACCCAAGTAAAAGCACCTCTGATATTTGCTCCAATGCAAAGGCGGCATCGCAATAACTCGGCCGCTGCAAATACTCCAAATCCCCCGCCGCGGCTGTCCGATAGTTCCCCCTATTTCTCCGCGTTAACCTCGGCCGATCGGGGTCTCTGCTTTCCTGCTCGGAGGAGACATTAACAGCCGAGGCCATGTTGCAAAGTCTGCGCCGAACGTCTTGTTATCCGCGCTAGTGTATCTCCCCGTGAGCGTTTTGTGATATCCAAAGAAAGCCAAGCTTCTCTCTCGTTGATCCCAGATCCGCGAAGCACTTCATACTCCTGTTTGAGACGGCGAGTCGGAGTCTGCGCCTTCCATTCCCACATTTCGCGAATCTAGGGGTCCCCAGCAATTCCCCACTTTCACGCCGTCTTCCTGAAAGTCTGCGATATCAGAAGGCGAAGTGGATGCTGTGGAAACGTCGATCTCTCGGTGGCTGAAGCATTCTGTGAGCTATGTGGTCCCTCTTCAGGCCGCGCTACAAGGCGATCTCTGAGAGATTCAATAGATGTGAAAAAAGATCATTCTCCATTCGGAGACCGCGGAGGAGGGGCGTGGCAAACAACGTCTCGAAACCACGCCCCGGGGCTGTCAGATGGCCGGAGTTTCTGGGATCTGATTGGTTCCAGAAGGGCAAAAATTACTCAGCAAACACGACTATTATTAGCTGCTTAGCAACAGCTCACCAAAGTAGAGAGACCACCCAAGCCGCGAGCCCTGGTGTGTGCGTCGCGAACTTCAGGGGAGTCTTAAAGAAGCAAGACCCACTTTCTGCAGGATCCGAAGCACTGGGTCAAAGTCGAGGATTTTCGCGTACGTTAAGAAAGACTTTGAAAATGTTTCATACAGAAAACTCCGCAGGAGTGATTTTCTTATGGAGACGCAAGAGAGCACTATTTGAGTCTTTCTTTCTTTCTTTCTTTCTTTCTTTCTTTCTTTCTTTCTTTCTTTCTTTCTTTAAACATGGGATGCGCAAATGACAGGAAAACGAAACATTAAATTATTATCGTTATTATTATCGTATAGCGGATTTGAACGGTAATGACCATTAAAGTCATTCTATATGTAATACATGGCATCGCATTTTCTATTGCGTTTCTGTATTTGTCATAACTAAAGAAAAAGCGAGTTTAAGACTTTACGTTTTATAAACGTTAATAGAGCGCCACCTAGATTACAGCGCTTGTCCTGCATTGATTTACTCTGATAAACAATAATACTAAACATAAAAATGTTTTAAATAAATCACGCAATAGACAAAAATCACTTATTTACGTCCTGTACAAAAGACAGTGGAGAACTAGAAGTAATTGTCTACTTTACTTCCACTTCCTAATGCCAGCTGGGCAGTTTGGCCATACTGACAACACTGGCTGCAGGGCAAAGGAAAAATGCTATTAATGAGAGTTGTCTTTTATAGTGCACAGGTGGGTTACAGTTTTAAACAAGACTGTGCCAAAACATGGGAATTCCTTTTCATTCTGCCCTTTCTCATTATATATGTTGTGCAAACATTACATAACTTTTATGCTATGCATAACACTCATAAAAATATTCAATTACTTTTGAAAGCTTTATAGTTTTACATCACGTTTTCGAGTATCTTTTGTAAGTGTAAAGCACATCGGTTAATAAAAAAGAATGCAAATATATGCAGCTATACGGCGCTATATAAACACTGAGCAATTATTGGAGCAGCGATATCATCAGTTCAGGGGGCTAGGGAGGAAAGCTTTGACATTAGTAAAAAATTGACATACAGCGTAATGAAGAATCCATTTCCTATCCCACCCTGGCATCAGGAAATTATTACAGCCATATTATCCATATGCCATATGTCCTTCAGAACAAAAAGGCCACTAGTCATTAACTTCATCTGCTAGATTCTAAGCTATATGATCTGTCTTGAGTCCTATGTTTCTCTCAGTCTTTCCCAACAATCCTTAAGTTTGCCATGGTTCCCTGTACCCCATGTTTACTCTGTAGGACAAGGTTGTGCTCAATCACACAGATGTGTTTGACAGTTCGGAGCACTTCTCAGCCAGTGTTTATACTTTCTAATTTCCTTTGCGATTGTGCGGTTCTTGTATAATCAATGTGACATTAGGGAAAGAGAGATCACTTCATAAAAACAGACTATTTA